>CM059999.1:3186108-3441108 GCA_030463065.1 Aphidoletes aphidimyza
TCCAATTTAAAGTTCAAAGAATTGTTTCAAAAACAAATCATTTCTAGAACTTGTAAGAAACTATTAACTATACGTTTCAATTTCAACCATCATTTAGATTGAATGTAACCAAAAATATTCTCAAATGAAATTCAACCCACGGAAGATACTATAAAAACTTCTTCGATCGATTCTCAATTGTATTTAAAAAAAAAAAAAAAATGATCAAGCAAACTTGAAAGCCATTGAAAGCATTGACTCTGATTTTGAAAGAGACTACAAACTTAACTTCCAATGAAAAACAACATGACATAGTATAACTTGAGGTACATGAATTGAGTGGCTGAGAATAAAAATGAGCTTAGCAAAACAAGTAATCTAAACTTATGTTTCACTTTTAATATAACAAAAAATCGTGATACGCTTTTCCATATCTTGTTTTGCTAAGCTCATTTTTATTCTCAGCCATTCAATTGAAAATCGATCATAACCACAAAATCATGCAAATATTCAAATGCTCGATTCTGAAATATGCTTTGTGGTTTTTCCAACATACAAAATGTATTTTGCTTGTTCAATGCATCTTGCTTGTGGACCTTTATCAATTGTTCACCAAAAATACCAACTTATGTTTAATTGCTCGTTATTTCAATTCTTCAATAGAAATGCCTAGAAGTTTTAGCCTTTTAGACCGAAACATTTCCAATTTCTATCAAATCACATCTTACATATATGTGCAATAATATATTTGATAGCTGCAGCTGACGAGTGTTTGTCCTAGTAATGATCTAGAGCTTGTTGTTCATGTGGTTTGAAAAATAATTTACGAAGTTAAAAGTTGCTTTGTTCATTCAGTACTAATTTATCGTTGAAATGAAATGAATTAATGCAATTTGTATTTTATCATCAACATTTGAGCTTATCAGTCCAGATTTAAAGAGGCTAAGAATTGCTCTCGTCATATTCAAAATGGTCGTCATTTTCTCGCTTGTGTCCCTATCAATATGAGAATAGAGTGCTGTAAACCACATCAATGAATTTGCCATCAACAAATTAACTGTGTAATCAACATCAATTTGAAGTTATTACAGTCCTTACAGTAGGGTTTCTGCAGAGACAAGCTGAACAATACCATATAGAAAGTGAGTATGGCATACCCAATCACCATGTATTTTGCCAACAAGATTTCAACCATCATTGACTGCGTCCTTTGTGAAAATAAAACGATTGAACAGACAGTCGTTTGGCAAACGGCTGAATTGGGACAAAAAATGACTGGCAATCGATTGGCAATCGACTGAAACCGTCTAAAGTACATAAAAATTGGTTTCAGTCGTCTATTGTCCCAAATCAAACGACTATAGTCGTCTAACCAGAGGTGTGCGAGGGGGGGGGTTTCGGGTTTTAACCCCCCCCTGAAGCAAAAATGGCCATTTTTGTCCGGTTTCTACCCCGGTCTGGAAATTTACTTCGGCCTTGGAAATCTGACCCCGCTGACCCCCCCCTGATCATTTTCAAATGGAAAATTTTTCTGTTTTCACCCCCCCCCCCCTTTACATCATGGCATACTATCCAATAAATTTATTATACTGGATATTTTTATAATATAGATTTATCTAATAAATTTGATGCGTCCACCCTTCCTTACATCACTTTTATATTTTGATTATAATGAATTTTGTATGAACAAATTCGCCTAATTCGCGAACACTTGAAGAACTTTTTCAGTTTGCATATGCCAGCAAAAAATGTCTCTTTGCGTATGTTTCGCTTAATTGACCAAAAATAAGTTGAGAAAAGACAGAGCATAAACAATTGACTTATTGTTTATGTTATCATTCGATTGCATGCATAAATGTTGAATTCGGTAAATCCGCTAGTTATGTGAATTATCATTCGAATATCAATCGTCAAAGCAACTAATTGTGTTTTCTGTGGAATAAAAAAACATCTTTATTTTATCGTATTCTTCCCCCCCCCCAATAGCAATCTAAATTAGAATTTAACCCCCCCCCCTAGACCCCCCCCAATGCACAAGAAAAAATTTCTGAACCCCCCCCCCCCCTTCAAATCACTGAAAATGAAAATTGACCCCCCCCTGGAAATTCCGAGCTCGCGCACCTCTGTCGTCTAACAGTCTATAACCGGGTGGTCGGTCCATATAACTTAATATTGCTGTCAATGTCGTGTTTTATGCTCTTCTTCTTCGCTTATTTATACACAGAGATGTCAAACGAAAAATATCGAAGTGTGCGTTTTGCTACTGAGCTGCGTACGGCACATGCGTTTATATGCATCTATCATTTTTTGAAGAAGAAGCACAAAAATGCTAACATTGAACTAGCGCCCCTTGCAGTCGACTGGCTGGCAATCATTTTTTTTTCACAAGGGGTGCGTTCAAATTCTATTTTCTCTTTGACACTCAACAGACTACAGCCATATACCTGATGTGGACTGTGTGGGAATTGTCGTATGGGAGATGTATGCACATATTTTTTTTTTACTTCTGATTAGAATATGAATTAGCAACAATAAGCCATTCATCGTGAGAAAATGCCTGGGAACTCAATATCTCAACATGGATCATATTTGAGATTTTATGAATAAAAGAAAATATTCAACCCGTATGCTTCATCAGCACTGTGCAGGCCAGAAACTGTGGGTGGCTTAAGATTAATTTTACCTCAGAGAACACGTGACGATCGTTGTACTCAATTTGTGGTGTCGTATGTTGTGTGGTGTGCGTCCTTCATGCTTCTTATATTGTGTGTATGTGTGTGCGTGTGTGTGGTATTTTTCAAAAATGATATTTAGCCTACATGGAACAGACATATACGAGAAAATGAGCCTTCAGCACTGTTTTTACGACACCAACGGTCAATATCCAATAGCCCATTCATATTTTGATATCAATTTCATATGATTTGACAGTTTGTATGGGTTTTATTCTTATTTCACCGTCACCAACAGTGACATTCATGTGCTCACAATGGCCGAAATTCAAGATGTACAGTACAAATATCGTTGACATTTTATCAAAACATACACAACATCCTCAATCAACAGTGTCTCATAAGCTCAGCAAGCAGTAAATATATATATATAACAGGTCAATGAACACTTGAACAGCGACCATTCGACCAAAGTTTTCACAAGTTAATGGTGGCTAATTTACGAAATTGTCTTATAAAAATGATGTCATTTCAGCATAATTGTCTGTTGCCTTCTAGACTTGGCCGGTGATGACCATTTCCATTGATGTCACGTTATAAATTTTCTTTATTATCTGTTGACAAAACACGGAACGATTTCACCTAATTAAGATATCTATGGGAGGGGAAAAAAAAGTCTTCGTTTATTATTCGGGTAAAATCCTTCACAAAAGGCCAGACGAAAGGAGTTAAAGCGTAATAAACAAATATCAAAACACAAAACTCTCATCAGACCATTGTTAAATGCTTGGTTTCTGTTGACGCAATTCACCCGCGAAGTGTATATAGTCAAATCCTCAAGAATGGCATGTATGCAATATCAAAATGAGCATTTTATTCCCACAGAGCATCATCGTTGGAAAAGAATAATTATAATGCGTAGAACTTCATTCAATCTAACCGAATTCAGTGAATTTAGAACAAAAAGTTGTTATCATTCAAAGGAATCCACTTTGAACGTACATTTCCTCTTTCAATTCATCCGATGATTTCTTTGATAAGGAAAATTGTTTGTTTCTTATAAAACTAGTTAAACAACATGATAAATGCAAAAACTCTTGTCGAAGTTTGTACTTTTTACTCTTTCATTGAATGGGCATTGTGATTCGTGTGACGCAACGACACAAAATATTTGCATCGAAAGAAAAACAAAGAGAAAAAAATTTACATTATTACCATGAACAAAACAGTACACGACTATGCAAATAAAAAAAAATTCGATAAAGGAAGTTTCAAGAAAAATGCGCTTTGTTTTACATTTACCAAAGAAATGTTTAGTCGAACAAAGTCACAAAAGTCGTCCACACAGAATATGATGGAAATAAAAACAAAACACATTTAATTTACTTCATTCCATTTAATTTTCATTTTTTGGAAAACTATGCACTTTAATGCTGGAGCTGTTATTTGTCGTGATGCTTTATAAAGGCATCGCAACATTCTTCTCATTGTTCTCATTTCTTGACTTTTGTTTGGGCGTACGTTGCTTTTTATGCAGCTATTTTGCTATCGTTATCTTAAACTAATTTAAAGTGAAAATTGACAATGTAAAAAAAAAGTAAAATTACCTCTCAAAAGACTTTGAATGTAAATTTGTCGTCAACAAGATAATAAAAGCATCATTTTATTGCAATTTTTTTTTTTTATATTCGTATTCTTTTTTTCTATAGTACGTTAACTTTTATTTAAACAAGAGATAAAAGTTCTATTGTTTTAGTTGGTTTTGCAAGTTATAAAAATATTTTCGCACAAATAATTCACTGGTCAAATAATAAACTTTTTTTTCGGTGGAATTTTATAAATGCTGAAACATATCCATGAAAAACACAATTGAAATCGCACTTAAAGTCGAACAACTAATAAAAAGTTTTTTTTTTTCTTGAATTTATTCACGTAACTGGTGGTCATAAAAACTAAATTACTGATGATTATTTCAACCATTATTCGAAAGAGACTTTTACTTCAGGGCCCAGCTTACCAAGACCAATTGACATTTCTTTTATTGCAAAATGAAAAAAAAAAATGCAAAGTGCGCTTCAAAATTTTAGTTTCATTCGAAGATTCGAAGCCATACTAATGATTGAGGTTCTCTCATGAGAGAACATGCATGTACTCTGTACACTACTGGGAAAAAAAAACAAAACAAAAATAATGAAGCTCCTATTTTCGGTTTGATACTTTCAAATCGATGCCATCTTTGAGTATTAAAGTGACCGAATGGTTATCAAATTCCAATTCCCCCATTTTCAAACATTCAAAATTATACTTCTGCAACAGCATTATCATTCCGATTTTTGTCACCATACTTCCCATACGTTTGCCTAAAACACAGTTTCATTTATCGAATTTCATTTTGTTTTACCGCAACTGTTTTCCGATATGATTTCGTATATATGCTTACCGATGCATGTGCGTGGCCCATCTCCAAATGGTACAAATGCACTTGGATTGTAATTTGTGTTCTCTTCAGCGAATCGATCAGGCCAATATCGATCGGGTTGTGGGAAATATGTTTCGTCTCTCATTAGGCCTAGATGTGAAATAATTATCGGTGTTCCTTCAGTAATGATCAAATCCGAATTTGGTATTGGATAATCCTTCGTACAGATACGATTTAGAAATGGTAGCGTGGGATATTTTCGTAGAATTTCTAATGAAAAAAAAAAAAACGAAATCAACACAAAGAACAAGCAAAAAAGTTCATGCCCGTGAAAACATAATCACATACCTAACACGCAATGGTCCAAAAACTTCATCTCATTGATACTGTCATATGAAATCATGTTGTTATGTCTTTCCAGCACTTCATCAATTTCGTGCTGAAGTCTTTGCATTAAATCTGGATTACGTGACAATTCAAATAAACAATTTGCAATTGCCGATGCTGTTGTATCAAAACCAGCCAAATAAAATAGAGCCACTTGTGCTGCGCACTGTTCAATAGTCATGTGCTCGATGGTGCCGTCAGATGATTCGTCAGTTTTCTCACATTCAATCGAACTATCATGACCTTTCACTTTGCCCGTTTTTCTAAGCTCCATCAATAATTGAATAAAATCATTACGCGATACATTATGCTTTTCACGGTACTCCATTGTTGATTGAACGATTTCCACCATATGTGTTTTGAATTCCGTCGATAACGATGACATTCGCAATACTTCAAGGATCCTTGCAATTAGATTGAATATATATTTCATATGATTAGTATGAACAGGTATGCGGAGTTTGATGTGTTTTTTTTTTTGTACGGTTATTGGTTACTTTGGACAGAAAAATGCTCCAATCAAACGAATTCGATTAATAATCTCGCCATTGTTTACCAATTTTTCCATTTCACGGAATGGATCATTTGGATTTTCGAGCGTATTCACATCCAATCCAAAAGCTACTGTTCCCACCACATCCAGAGCAAATCTATGGGAAGTTGATACAAAACAATCAGTTCTTTCAGTTTCATTTACATCAAATTATTTATGAAAATTTTCCCGACGTTTTGGACGTTTTTACAAAACTCTTCATGATTACTAATACTTCAACCTGAATCAAGTAACTGTAGCAATTCAACTATCAACTGTTCTATTTTTGAAAAATGAAACCCGGTCGCGCGTCATAGTTGTTATGACCACCAGGTCATTGATTGTAATTTACTTACCTAATTGTAAGATTCTTTATTTCCACAGTTTCATTCCTTTCGACCGCATGCGATAGCTTTGTTCGCAATCGTTCACCAATGCTAATTATTGTTGGCATCATTTGCTTTAGTTTACCTAATGTAAATGGAGCAAGTGTATTTATAGTTGGAGTCGCAGCTCAATTTTACCATCGGATAATATTTTTATTAGTTATATAAGATATCAATAAAGTATATGGTATTGGATAATCCTTATTGGAAATACTACAAAATCTGGGTCAATCATAAATTACGTAGTGTTTGAAAAAATAACCGGTATTATTGATAAACTAAATTGAAATTTCGAAAAAACCCAATATGAAAACCTCCAAATTAGAATAATAACGAAAAAAGGACACATAAAAATATGAAATCACATTGTAAACCTGAAACGATTTAAATTCAAAATCCACTGATTTGTGTGGATTATTATAGTCATCATTCGATTTGGACACTTTCTAATATAAACTTTAGTATAATTCCAGACATTTCAGTTAAAAATATACCGGATGTAAAAGTTGGCGTTAATTTGGCACGAGTCGATTTCCATTCTTGGCCCGTCATCATCAGTATATTATTAGCAACGGGATCATTTGGATTGTGATAAATTCCTCTATCGTAAAAACTGCTGGCATCCGTTGACAATATTTTTTGTACGAGATCGGCGTCGCGCACCAATAATGCTGGACGAAATAATAAATAAATGCCAACCAATGGTTCTTTCGAACTTTCATACAGGTCATATAAATTCATTCCCATGCAAGTTCGTCCCATCGATGAATCTGATACATTTCCAAATGGTATGGATGGCTTCATATATGGAAACTTGGTTCGCTCCCAATAACTGTACACATGTTTAATCCATAAATACAAGATACTACACACAAGAATTAGCAAGTATAAAATGATCATTTTTTCAATCAACAACTCAATACGCGATATAAATTCAATTCAAGTAAAATCTTTAAATCACTCAAAACTCTCTAGATGCAACTAACGCACTTAAATGTCTCGTTTCAACTAAATCATCAGTGAGACAACTTCCATGATTTCGCCACAAAATGACATTTGAAAGATTTTATTTGTATTGGGATACTAAACGTATGTTGATTGCATCACAAATTATCATCGCTCGACAATTCCACACGAAATCGAACCATTTTTTTTTTGTATGATTTGGTTTCAGCACTTTATTAGTTTCTTATTTTTGTTAAAAAATTAGATAGCCTCAAAAATATTAGCTCATTCTGTAAACTGGTTTGAATGAGCTAATATTTTGGCAAAAATAAGAAACTAATGAAGTGCTCAAACCAAATCGGAGACCCATCAAACAAAAAATTGTTCAATTTCGTGTGGAATTGTCGTGCTATATACAATTTTCGAATCTATTTTATAGAAACTAGACATACATGTTGAATTGTAATGCCATTAAATGATTATTTTTTTTTTACATTTTGAGCGTATCAATAAAATGAATCAGTTCTGTCAGGATTCACATCAAACATACTTTTAAAGACATTGGACATTTTCATATTTTTGAAAAAAAAAATAGACACGAAAAAAGTATTAGCAAAAATAAAGATTAGATACGATTTAAAAAAAAAACAACGTTGAAAACAGTTCGGTCACACACGGGCAACAGACGGACCTTGGAAACGGGTTGAGTCGTCAAACTCCAATTATTGTGCTGTTCAATTTTCTTATCGCCGTTATCTTTATACATTTTGCACACTTCACTATTCCGTGTTTTTATTTTCAATGATAGATCAATTTAGCAATTGTAATATTTACTCAAAAATCATCAGTCGTGAACGTTTGTTGTTTACACTCTACAGATAAATATAATGGCGTAATCATACAAACGCAAGAGGAAGGGGGAGGGTATTTGAGTTTTATTTCCCCTGGCATTTCAGAATGGGAGACCCAGCTATTCATAAGGTTTCAAGTTTACACCAGATCTGGACATCAATAAGTTTAGTCTCGAAGTTCGCCGTATTTCTAATGCATCATAAATGAAAAGTACGTGACGCTGCTGATCCACGTACTTCCAATACGCTGTATAATGTCCAGAGTCTGGTCATCAATTTATGTTCGGGGAGAGGTATTGAAAAAATTGTAGGAGGCTATTGAAGATGCTTTCCCACTATTCAATAGTTTGGTAATAGCTATTCATGATTGGACAATACCCCCCCCCCCTCCCGCTGGACATTTTCAAAATAACCCCCGCTGACGAAGCGATAACATGCATCGAGAACGATGTATGAATTCTGAATTAAGAAAAAATATGCCATTCATATCAAATTACGGTGCAGATCTGAATACTTTTGAAATGCAAAGATATCGCTGTGACGATAGAAAACAACCAATCACTCAATGCAACAACATTCGCGAGCGCACACACACATGTATTTCGACGGACAAATTCTTAAACTTCTAAGAGTATATGCGAATGTCCGTACAGCGCAGCGAATGTTTTCTAGTCCCATAGCGCTAAAGCGCTATATGAATGTTCAAAATGGTGAGCGAATGTTTATGAAAATCTGCGAAGACCTGCGAATGTGTATGAAAACATGCAAATGTGTGCACAATTCTGAATATTTTGGCGAACAAATACTTATCCATAAATACAAAAAAAAAGGCCTTCATATTCAGAAATTATTTCATTTATTACAATATAGCTATAAATTAGAACAGATTTAAGAGAAACATCAAAAAAGTTTTATTATTCGCGATTTCAATTGAATGTAATTTTTGAATCTGTTCCATGTCGTACCATTTGTGGTTTAATTGACTCGTTCATTGAAATTCATGATGTGAATGCGGTGTTTTTGTCATTTTAGAATGCTTTTGATTCTATATAATAGTCTAGCGCATCTTTTAAAATGCAACTATAGAGACCATTGTTAATTCCGATTCATATCACATTTACTGTCTGAATCAATCTATTTTAAAAGCCATGCAGTGTTTGTGCCAATCAATCACATTTCATTTTATTTTATTCGAACACGAATATTAAAGCCAATAAAATTCATTTAAATAATGTCAAATTACAATTCATTACACGCTGCTGAATCAAATGCGGTGCTAAAATTGAACGAGTGCATTTAGCAAATTACAAATATTGGTGTGTTAAAATGTGTTCATCGCAAGCAATATACAGCAATATATTGTGCAATGTTTTCGTATTTTTTTTTTCATGTAAAAAGAAAGATACAGTAAAAGTTTTTTTTTTAAAGTTTGAGCTTCTTTACTTGTTGTTGTCGGTGTTGTTACTTGTTTGTTTTGTAAACGCGTCAAAATCAAATATAGAGTAAAACAGCAACAGCATTGCGTTCTCATTTGGTAACACTTTCAAAAATGGTACATTTGTTACCATTTCAACGTTTGAAATGCGATGCACACGTAATTTTGGTACTTGAGTGTTTGAAGTGTTGTGTGAGCATAAAGCTTCTTTTCGCACGACTTACTCGTGCATTCAATTTGTAAAATAAACTCACCATTCTCACCGTTTACTTTTATTCGCAGAAAAACCAAGAAAGTAAAACAACGTAATTTGGGATTTCGAAAAGTAGATGCGAGCTGCTGAGCTGCAGTGAAATTCCAAATGTTTTTTTTTTCGTCTTGCTGCAGAAGTTGCTGCACTGAGCACTGGTGGAGAATGAATAGCATGCGTGAAATCCACATACACTCACAATCACCATACGCAACACGGTGTTTGTGCGAGTACATCAAATACTTTTCGACAGCATTCAATTTAATGTTTTTGGGATGGCGGGTAAACAGCGATTAAAAACCATTGTTTGTGTTGCTGCCAAACAAATGTTTATGATTGTTTGTGGAAAATGTAATTTCAACCCATTTTTAGATAAATTCAATTCGTAAGGCTTTATACTCATGAGCTCGGGTAATAAACATTCGAATGTGTATCGTTTTTTTTTTGGTAATAAAACAATGAGAAATTACCCACATCATTTCTAAAATTCATATTTGGCGATTGGTATACCAAATTCTATGGAATTGCGAGCTTGAAGAATTTATCAAAGCCATTAAAGTGCATATCACATTTGTGCGCACATTTTACGCGAAATGTTTCAGAACATTAGTCAAGGCCGAATGTGATGGGCCAATATGAAACCAGTCCTAATGTCTTAATGCCATTAATTATCATCAATCGAGTTGAAGCGTGCGATACATTTACATTAAGCTACTTAACTGAAGCTGCACAGTGTGCACACAAACAGTTTCAAGCCTATTGAAACGATGTATGTCAAAAATAAACGATAGTAAATCATGTTTAAATGTTTGCAACTTGTACGACTTCAATTTATCGCATACATCGAATCATTCATATTTTGTCGACAATTAAAAAAAAAAAAAAAACTACCAAACATTTATTACGCAACATTATAACGGCATTAAGCAAATGTCTAGACACTGGCACCTGCATCGCTATCACTCAGAAAGCATCAAATGTTCCATAGCATAACATTGTGCGTATCATGTTATATCGATAGATTAATAGAAATTAACGTAGATAAGGTCGAATTATACCAATTTGATTGCCTAATTACAGCAATTATTTACATAGAACGATGATTTCAATGAAATATTATGTGAAATTGTTCATAAAAATGCCAACAATTCTCGATTAATTCGAACCATGAAAATGAATGTGAATTCCAAAACTAACTGCATGTTTTTTTTTTTTAATTTGCTGTTAACGAGAAGAAAAACCCAATTGAGACAAAGGCAATTAAAACTAATTTTAAAATATATTTGTTTACTAATTTGTTTACCAAATTTCAATGGAAGTGTTGATCGGCTCAATTTCAAAATGCACAAAACTATTTTGATATACACAGTAAATATATTTACTGTAGTTTATCGAAATGGAAGGTATGTATGCATCAATTGTTGAAATATTGACATATTTTGTCTGGGGAAATGTGTTGCTATCAACGACTGTCAATGAATCTATTCAATTTGCAATGTTATTGAAAACAGCACAATCAATTTGATGCAATATACTTACACGGAGCTGTTGCCTGTTCAACACACAAATATCCAATAAAAATGCCATATTAAGTATGCAATAAAAGTTCATAGTAATTTTACTCTGCGGAAAAATGATGAGAAGTTTGTGTGGCACTGAAGAACTTGAGTGCTGAGCACTTTTGGCTGTCAGTTGACAGCAATGCGGTTAGTGTAACATTCACAACGTGTGCCACTGTTGGTGGAACAGATTTGTCATGTGAAACGTTTGAATTGGCCATGATAATAATATTTGCGTAAGACTTATCTCAATTGAACAGAATGCAAAATGTTACGCATCGAAGTACAACTTAAATCCAATGCTGACAATCAATATATTCAATTTTGCTAAACTGTATGCGAGTCACAATTTTTAAATCAAACCCATATGGCTCAAAGCAAATAGTATCGCACCATTATTCGCATTTGGTTCCATTTTAATACAGCGTTCACAATGTTGAACTTCACATTGAAGATGCAGTTTGTGAAGAACTCAACTTCGGCCGGAAAAAATCACAGAGGATGATGTTTTTACGTGAAAATGGATATAAACACGGTTCAAAATGAAGAGTAGGTTTGATTTGATGAATTTCAAGCAATTGAATTTTGTTGGGTCTTGAACCTTGAGTATTGAGCAGATTCGGATCGGTTTTGGGTATGTAAAGTTAGAACTTCGGTACATTGCGTTGGTCGCGTATGTCGCATATGGTACGCGAAATATTGAAAGCTCATGTAAATTATTGACTATACAATAGCTTACATGGATGATTTATATGCCTAAAACCCAATTATATGTGTGGGCCTCGAATCAATTTGGTTGATTCTTTTTTCTGAGTGAGGTTGGAAAATTGCTGATCGCTATATATATGCATTAAGTGACATTTGCTATTCAAAAAATGTCAAAGCAATAAACAAAACGAACAACTGTCACAAGTCACGCATTTCCCAAACCAATCGGTTTTGTTGAATATGGTGCTGGCATTTGATCACATGTAATTATAATTTACGAATGAATTAGTAATTGAGTTATTTAAAGGCAATACATTAAGTTTCGAAACCGCTTTTTGAAATTAGCCAACCAAAATGTTTATTTGTAAAAATAGGTTGGGATTGTGACATAAAACGGATAAAATCGGTTGAATGAAAGAAATACCATGAAGATACCTTCATTTCCGTTTTGTATATCATGAATGAAAATGTTTATTTTTAATACGAAGTGTCCCAGATTCCGATTTTACATGATGAAGCCGTTATTTTCACTTGGCAAAATGATTGACGCTACGTCAATACTTCAATGACTATCTTTCAATCGAAAACCACAAAAAACATCTAAATAATTTTCATGAATGTGAATAAATTGACAAACATTGACGTTAGAAAACCGAAATGTTGAAAAAGATGCCAGGTGCAGATATATGGAGAAGAGAATATATTCGGCGATTTCATTTGCTGCTTGAAACTGCACGCAAAGCATACATCACGTGAATGTTGTCAGAGGTTATCGTTGAAACGCGAAATACGAAAGCAGAAAATCAGCTCAACACAGGTCTATCAAGTGATATGCCAATAATAAAGATTATCAACATTTCTAAGAAACATTTTGTTTCGACCGTTTCCGGTCGTCATTGTATAGATGTATAGTTTAGTTTCAATGTACTTATGCTTAGAGACAGTTTTTGTTTGCCTTACAAATGCACAGTGTTTCGGTTACCATGACAGGATAATGTACAGTTCCATGTATGAGACGAGATGTTTGATTTACACGAGATTGATGCTTTATTTCCGAATAGCGATCCGCTCCGCTGTTGTTGCTATTGTAAGAAAATTGTGGCATATCATATTAAGTTGATTAAAATCTAAAACGGTGAGCATGCCAAACAATATTTGGTGGGCAAATTTATTCAGCATGACATCGTCAAAATCGTGTGGCATAAATATCGAATGACGAGAGTCAAATGATTCAAAATGATAAAATCTAATGGATTTTTGGAGGCCAAGAGTTTACGATACCTTATACCTTGAACCGTACACATCACAATTCATATCAAAATGTTACCAATTTGAATGAAGACCATTGTAAACCATAGAACCATATTGATTCAATAGCATTGAATGTAGATGATGGCTGGTAACAAATATACACAAAACACCATATAAAATGAATGATAAAAATGCGTATATATATTCTTACACAAAAACCCAGAAAAATATCTAGCACAAAAATGTAATCATGATGAGAAAAAAAAGCTTAATAAAGACATCTTGATAATACTTTGGGCGCTGTCAAAATCTATTGTGAAAAGTAGCTAAAAATTGGCTAGAAACGACCCTAATCAACAAACAATTGACAAATAATCGATTCGTTATACGATTTGTTGAGCACTGAAAATATTGTTGTCTACCAAATTTGCATTTGAAACGGCACAATAACCAAAATCATCAAGTATCGCAGCCGTGTTATTTTGAATGAATGTTAAAAGTCGTCAAAGTCGCATTTTGTCTGCCAAACATTTGATTTTATTTATGATTCATTTTATCAGTCATACCAATTTCATTGGCGAATAAAAGAGGGGAAAAAAAACAGTGTATCAAGTCCACTTGAATCACAGCTGAAGCGAGAAAATGTATGCAAGCTGGTGGGCCACTTAAGAGCTTTCTTTTATCCATATTCGTTAAGGTTGAACGATGACTTGAAGTAAAAAAGAATATTTATGTGATTCAAGTACACCGCCAGTCATTGACAAAGCATGCAAATCAGCGACCGAATATCGCTAGTCAAAACAAAGTAATTGGTTTTTTTTTTTCTCGGCTAAGCCGATTTTGTAGTCCTTGTCTCGTCTATACTCGTTTGTGTTTCATGTTCCACACACACACACAAACTCTGATGAGAAACAAACTTCTTGAATCTTCAAAGTTACTGATGATGACCGGCATCACATTTCATCAAGTATAACTTTCAAATTTTCCAACAAAAACTTAATTAAATTTGTTTGTGAAATTGCGATGTCATTGACATCGTTATCCAAGTGTTCATGAGATATTATCGAATATTTGCGGTACATCAATATCGATTGTGGTTCACATACAAAAAAACGTTGACCGTGTTAAATAGTCGTCTGATTGAGGTATCGATTTCAAGTGTTTTACGAGCAGAAATATTGTTGTTGCATCGAAATATCATCACTTAATCCAGCAATATGATATTTTATCAAGTCTAGTAAATTATAACACTCATAAACTAAGTTAATGAATATCGATTTGCAATCGAAGCTCAAATGCAATGGAATCATGGATTAAGTCAGATCGCCAACGTCAAAAATGATAATGCAGACAAACCACTATCCATTTCGATGAGGTTTTCTACAATATTTCATTCCACAATAATAATTGTGATTGAAATACGTGAATGCAACATATTGGCGAAATTCACATTTAGCGGACGGCATATGGACAATTGCCTATTTATAGGTTAGATGTAATCGTTATGTTAATATAAAAGTTCCAGATGTTGAACTGATTCAAATGAGTATTGGATGATAATGTGATGCTTATGTGGAAAAGTAGGTCACATGCTTGAAACGGTTTCAATGGTGTCCAATAGTTTTCAATGGTTTCAGTGAAACCATGCACCAACAAATCATCCTAAATGCAATAAATCACATTGAAAATTCGAATGCGTTGTTCGATAAGTTCATGGTCGAGCATAATTCGTCATCATGCGTTTACCTGTTTGAATTGGAAGCGATTTAAATTGATGATGATGATGTTGACAGTTTCATCGAAATGCATATTCACAATTCCGTGTCGCGTTCCACTCTCCTTTGTGGTGCATTTTTTTTTTTTATAGATTTCCATACGCTTTTCAAACAATAAACTAAATTACATGGAAATAAATGCTCAAAGGATATTTTATGTTTCCATAGCATCAGCAGTATATTGCTTTGAATAAAATAGTTTCATGAAATTGGAATAAAATATTGTGCATCGAGCAACACACACACATATATATAGAAAAGATTCTTTGTGCGGTTGCATTTTCTCTTTTCTATGAAAATGTTGAATTTTAAAATGAACTATGAATGATGGCTGCCGTGATTCAGTATGCAAACAGCATTTTATTATGTCATCATATTCGTTGCACGTGCACACTTTCGATGCTAAATTTAAAATAAAAATACGACCCGTGACTAAATGACTCTTCTTTGCGCTCAAAGCGAACAACCAATTGTGTATTAAACATAACTGATGACAACCATGACAACGATGGCTCAATATTTCGTTAGATTATTTTATACAAAATCTATCAGAGCTCGCATAAATGCTATATGCTTTTGTTCACATCTGAACAATTTCGAGATAAAAATTTAGATTTTTTTTTTCATCGAATAATTCATGATGCTTGATGTCATGACATCAACACAAATCACAGCCAAAAATCAATGCCATATGCACTTTTGAATAAAATGTATATGAAATAAAATTTTAATATTTATATATTTAAATCGATTTAAATAGTATAGTAAATAAGTGTTGTAATAAAAATCGTTGAAATGAGAAAAAAAAAATGTTTAACAACATTTTCTTCAAACTTGTTCAATTTGTATGCAAAATGTTTGGCAATGAGCAGAACTCAGCGCAACGCAACAACACTTCATTTCAGTCAGTCTCTCTTTGTGTATGTGTCAAAGTCTCTCACATCAGCACCATTCTTTCAATACAATGGTAATGAGCTTACATATTATTTCGGAATCTATTATTCTGGCTGTGTCGAAGCACGAAATGCATGTTAATGAATTCCGGTACCGTATCCGCTCATACAACAAGCCACACCGGAACTGTTGCAAGCTGAGCGGAGATAATGACGAAAAATGGTTCGACTCTTTTACTGTGTACATTTTGTTGAGTAAATATGTATGTGTGCGTGCGCGCATGTACACAGAGAAAAATCCACCACAAAAATAAGACGCCCGGTGTCTTAAATTGGAATAAGACAATTTTCGTCTTGGTAAGACACCCGGAGTCTTAATCTCAATGCACATATCTTATGGAAAAGAATAAGACACGAGTGTGTCTTAAAGAGGAAAAAAGTGTCTTATTCCTTTTAAGACACCGGGCGTCTTGATTTTGTAATATATTTTTCTCTGTGTATGTATGTGTGTGCATGTATGTAGATTTTAAGCAAAGAGAGGCAAGCATCCCTTGAAAATTCAACACTGTTTACACTCAAATTGCAATGCAATCTCAAGCTTAATTGTCAAGTGTGTAATATTAGTGCTGTAAATTGTCAACTATAACATGTAATGTGTTTATTAGTTCGTGTTCCATCAAGTGCAGTGATGGATTTCATCTCTCTCATGCTTTCTCGCTTTGATGATTACAATTTTATCTTTTCGCTAAATTTCGGTCTTGTTCAAAGAATGTAAATGCAATGAGCAGTGAGATATGATCACGTGAATAAAGTGGATAGTAAGTGCAATAGTAAAATCCAATGATTAAGAAAATGAAAGTGAGACTTAACAAAAATAGATACCATTGAATTTAATGTGACGATGCATGTCACTCTTGAGAATTCTCGTCTCGAGTATTGTATGGCGTGAGTTTTCGTGAAGTATTTTGCTGGCGCTGTTGTCATCGTCGGCAATAGTTCAGATTCATGCGAATCACATGAATGGCATATGCATACAAAATGCGAGGATTTTCCCTTTGTTTGTCGTGTGCATCTCATCGCAAATAATTAGATTAAAGTTGCTCTATGGATATATTAATTAACAGAGAACATTCTCTCTCTCTCTCTCTCTCTCTCTTTTGCATTCTCATTCCTCCATTCGCATAGCGTTTATATTTATATACAAGATTAACATCGTGCAAAATGGGAAAACGAGACCGGAGCATTAAAGCGTATTGAGACTTGTTTTTGTTATCAAAAGACAACAACCCCAATCGAATCATGCAATAAATACAATTCGATTTCAAATACCAATACATTTGAAACTCACTTTCTCATCGACACTCGCATAATATGACCCAACTAAAGCCACCCGTAAATGGGATCTGCAGCTGGGGATTTCGCGTTTGTAATGCACGCTACTTATAAGACTGTGATGCTAAGCTGTTGGTAATGCCATATTTATCGCAATCGCCTCTATTGAAATCACCCGACACCAATGTGTTTGTGCCAGCGCATATTGAAACAGATATCCCCCCATTGACACTTCTTACCTTATCCAATGATATTTATTCATAAATCGCATGAATCATCATCATCATCACCATCCTCAGCGTCACACTCTCGTAATTCTGTACATGAAACATAACTCAATAAAATGCAAACATAAAATGTAAACAAAATCAATTCAAAATATTGATTCAAGCATTTGGCATTTTATGTTTAATTTAGAATTGATTCATGCGTTGAAACTCAAATAATATTTAATAATGTGTTCAATTTTATCATTTGCTATTCTGTTGTTGTTGTTTTTTTTTCTCAAATATATTTAAATTCGTGGTCATTTCAATTGCAATTGTAAATCAAAAAATGAAATTACACCGTTTTTATAACAAATTTACATGTAAATTACTGATTCAATATTTATTCTATACAAATAACCATATATATACAATGCTTGATAAAATGTTTACCATTTCAGCACGTAATTATGAACAACAATATCCGATGATTCATAAAAATTTCACGGCTATGTAAATATTAATTTTGAACAAAAGAACACGCAATAAAATTGGCAAATATTTATTAATATTTGTTTACATTTGGATATGAACATAATCAAAGTACCCATTTCCATATCATTTAATGGCGCCAATGATTGGCTATTTTTGAATTATGAATAATTTGTAATTGTGTTATTGGGTAATGTGCAAGTGGGCATGGATCAACTAATTTTCAACAGCATTTCGTTGATCTACGGATTGGCATCGATGGTGTTGAGCGGTTTCATATTCGATGTAGGAAAACTGTCCGAACGGACAAATACATGGTTTGTTTCACAATGCAAAGAACAAAGTCTGAATATGATAACGTCGAACGGAGTGTCGTAGTTTCATCCGGCAATCGTTTATTTTATGCCTTTTTTGGCACAATATGAGAATGGATGTGTTGCTTGCATTGTCTAACATTTCTTTGAAAGAACAAATAAACCATGAAATTGAGTTTAAGTATACTGAAAATAATATTTCTCAAATGATGCTCAACATAAATTCTGATCGTAATCTTCATTTGTTAATAACTTATTTATCCTTTAGCTTTCCATGAATGAACTCCCAACATATATTTGACATATTTGTCCCGCCATCCGTTTGTTCATCCAGTCTTATAGTACCATCTAGTGGTGCTAGTTCAATGTTAGCATTGATGTGCTTTTTCTTCCAAAAATGACACACGCATACAAACGCAAGTGCTGCACGCAGCTCAGTAGCATTGTTGATATTTCTCATTCGACATCTCTGTGAAGCGAAGAAGAAGAGCATAAAACACGACATTGACAGCAATGTTAAGTTATATGGAGCGAACACCGGGTGAGTACGATGCAGATTCGGGTATCCGAACTATTCGCCAGTTGAATGAAAAATTAAATTCTTATCTTCGGGAAGCGTGACAAACGCCTTTTAATTGCTAAATCACATGTTGATCCGTACATGAACTTTTATCATTTTACCAGAAATTTAAACAATTATTATCGATATTACGAAACGAAACTGATATTTTTCTCTTAAAAATTTCCTGTACTGATACATTTTCATGGAACTCCTTACAAAATTTGGGATAATCATTATGCACCTCTTTTATTTGTGTCAGCATCAATCGGTGACTTGCTTATTATGAGCATGCAATTTCCCTGAATTCAAACTGCCACTACATTTGACTCGAATATTTGACGTAAACTTTGCAAAAACAAAATTTTTCTCGGTCATCATTTACTTCCGATAAATACGCTGAGAATCACACGAACGCCGACACATTGAACTCATTTCACTTAGTTTTATTGGGATTTGTCGCGATAGATTGGGTGACACAATTTTTTTTTTCAGCACTGATATTCACCGCTTGGTGCGACTGAGTTGGTCGAGCTGAGAGTATGAAATCATTTTGTGAAAATGTTGAAATGGCACATTTTAGATTTTTGATTACATTTTTCGTTCAAGCGATAAAAGTAATTTGGTCGATGAAAAGTAGTTTTCGATCGAATGAATTTCGTTGCGAATGGCATTATTTTCTTTTCAAATTGCATCATTGATGCTTAGAATAACTTCGATGAAGTCCTGGTTTTAGGTCAATTTGTGTGTCATTCTAATGGTTTAGATAGTAGTTGGTGGCATCACACGTTGCTCTTTTTCCAAGTTTCTAATGAAATCACTTTTTGAGCGTTTTTTTTCTGTCTTTTATCTTTTACTTTATCATTACTTTTGATAAAATTTATCATTGAACGTTCAAAGAGCTGAAAGAACTGTTAAACACTTGAAATTAATGAACGTCATAATATTTGGATCGAGCTATGATAGTACTGCCTCGTTATCGACGCTCATTTTGTTTGATTTAAACAAAAAAAAAAAACAAACTAAAATCATATTGGATGGTATTCATTGAGCGTCAAGAATTTTCCACTCAGTTCGTCTTTACATTCGATTTGTTGCAAGAGGTAGGTTTTTTTTCAAGCACATTTAAGGACTTGTGTTTTAAATGCCTTCGATTTCAAGTGTGTCTGGGTGGTCCACATATAAACACCATTTGTAGTTCATTTTCGTCTGAAATTGTTGCACCATCTGTACGAGTTTATTTCACTTCAAGAGGCACTCCATTGAAATGCCAATTTTCTTGTTCTTCTTCCATTCGGTTTTTTTTCAAATTCATTTCATGCAGCATCATATTACCTCTAAAACACATTAATTATAGAAGAAACAAGAAAAGCTTCGTGAAAAGAAATTGGTAAAAGCGCAATTTCTGCACAGTTGAGTCGGTTTCATCATGAACGGTGATGAAGCTATGAGCTATTATGATAATTTTCGTTTATCTTATCGCACAGCATTTTTATGTTATTGCAACTCAATTTCATAACGATGTTTTCACAGTAAATTTATCCAAACAGGGGGGGGGGGGAAATAAAAAGCAAAGAGTCGAAATGAAATTTGTGATGCTGCAATAATATATTTGTTTTTGTACACCTGCTCTACGGCTGCATGAGACATGCTTGAGAAAACAACAATTGTGCATCATTTTCTCAAGTAACAGGAATACAGCACATGGAAATGATTGTTCTTTAAAAGTTACGTTCATTTTTCGTTTACTTCTGGGCATACGAATTATTCCTGTAGGAAATTCCATGGAATTTACTTAAACTAGAACTGATTTCAAATGCCCATTATCAGTTGTACTAACTTTAAATAATCTCAAAAGTAAGTAAATCTGCAAAACTCTCAAACCACTTTTATCTGTTGCAAATTTGTAAACAGATTTTAAAACATACCAGTATTCTGGTAATTCTGCTGATGAACTTTAAATGTAGAAAAAGAGGTTTTCTTTCCCATTTGACCTTTTTATTTTTAAATTCGTGTATTTGTGGTTCACAAATTGTGAATGAAAATGTCCCATTCAAAAGTTCAATTATATAATACCCACGATACAAACACACAATTGAATTAACATTCACACCATTCATTCATTGGTTCCATTCACGCAATGTAATGCGGTAATATGATGTAATGATTTCTAATTTAGTGCGTGGGCATAAGTTGTTCCATCATCACACAGATGAATCGTCATATGTGGGCACCGTGCATTTCATCCATTCAATTATGGATTCACAGATAGACTGAATTTTAGATTTGTGGTGGGATCTGTGATTCAGTTTCAATAGCTGCTTCAATATGATTCAAATGTATCAAACGGTATCAAATCATGCATGCAAATCTCTGGGGCACTCTGTTGAGTTAATGAAGTTTTTTTTTTCTCTTGCGTTTTATCATTGTTCCAACGTTACTTCAACTCAGTTGCCCAATCCTATTGGCCACAATGTACAATCAAGATAATTAAATGTTTCGTCCGCTCGTACGCTTGCACCGTATATAAAAGTCCATTTACCTCATTCGAACCGACAAAATAATATTGAATTCAGGCACACATGTTTATATTTCAATCTGTATCATTTGGCAAGTACATTGCGATTTATATTTGATGTTTGTTATTTTGCCCTTTCGTAGATTTGTTGATGTTTTATGGTTAAGGGAAAAAAAAAACGATGTACATAATTCTCCTGAGGCCATGTAAGAGAAAAAAAAGGACTTCTCCGCGGTTAGAACATTTTCTCCATATTCGGTGAGACGAAACGTGCCGCTCTGAATGAGGTCGTCAATTTATTTTGGCTTTCATTCATTTGCCGAATAGTCCCGAGCGACCAACAGCGATTTCAAGACTCTATGCAACATTTATCGAGTATTTACTTTTGACCTTGTTTTACATCAATAAACGTTTGTTTTCTTTATTGCTTGCGCTTATCAATTTCATAGACGACTGATTGCTTGAAATTTTCATCACTCGCTTGACTAGACACCGAATTGTTTATTATTTATTTAATTCCATGAAAATACGTAAATAATTCGCGTACAATTTTTGCGTAAGGGCGGAACAGTGAACACACTAACACCGAATGCACTTGATCTGTGTGACAGATAATAATCGTTGTATGCGATAATCTGTACGACAGATACCTCATTTTAGAATACCGAATTCGGTGTTATTGTGAAGTGTCAAACTTTGCACATCCATATTTGCAGTAACAACTTTTATTGGATCTAATTTCAACCCCGGGAATCTAATAATAACATCTACAATAAGATTATTTTATCTTATATCATCTTACCTTTACTTAAAACCGAAAAACACTTTACATTTTATTGATATTAAATTTATTTACACATAAATTTCAATATTTTTCTAGCCACTTGTTGGTGACCATAATTAATTGATTTTAATTATGCGGCGAAGGATCTTCTTTTAGGACAAATTTAAATCGAAGAAGCTCTATGTTCATTCGGAAAATATTTGTTTAAAAACAACCTTAAGGACGGAAATCTTTAGTTAAATTCTACTGAATGCTGAAATTATCTTGAAAAGCGTCGTCGATGCTCACATTTTATTTTATTTTTTTAATTGTGCGCAAATGTTTTTCTTGCATCGTTTGTAACGAAAGTGTCATATTTTGATGGATATTGGTGCAGGTGTTTGAAAATATAGAAAATCGCCTTATGTTGTTCATTTCAAAACAGCAAAAACTTCAAAGCTGCTTGAAAATTTGTTGAGCAGTTCATGCAGCCAAGAACAAAATTCCATATTGTCGAGTGCTTGTTTTCAATAAATTCCACTTCAACCCAACATTCGGCGAAAACTTTCACATGAATTCAGTAAGAAATAACTTCACCAGCTGATTAAACATTCTCAGAAAATGCGAACAACATACAGCACGAGCAAAAACGCAATTCTATAAAAGTGTCGTAAAAATTCTCCTTCAATAGCATTTTTCGAAGCAAACAAGCGACGTTTTTTACACGTTGTTTTGTTTGTTCATTTTCACTCTCCTTATTTCAACACTGAAACAGTTAAAAGTTCAGTTAAAAATTTATGTTTCGTTTGGTATCGTTAGACAAAAAGTGTAAGACATCCAACCAAGCAAGTTCCTTTAAGATGTTTAAGACTCAAAACTTCCAAGTAAAAAGGTGAACATTAATAACATTCAAGACTTCTGTATCTTTGTTTTTGTCTATTCTGTGCTGGCAGCGACTCGAAATTATCACATAAAAGAGTTTGCTGCTTTCTTTCATTTTGCATTTTCTCTGTGTTTTCTTATTCGCCTTGCATCGACATAAATTGCATGAAAATCCAAAAGAAAAACACGCAAAATGAAAAACCAAACAAAGAGTGGCCGTGGATTGCATGAGACGAAAAGAACTAGCGATAAAGTGAGAAGGAAAGATGAAGGAGCAAGAAAAAAAAAACGTTTGATGTTGCAAGAACTAACCAATTGATGGTGAGCAGCAGCAGCAGCAGCAGCAGCAGCAGCAGCAGCAAAAGTGCAAGCAAACCATAGATGGATAAACAAAACGCTGTCATGTAAGTGTCAGTTGATTTTGCACTATCATTATTTTTGTGCAGTGAAGAGTTGTTGGGTGCATTAACGTAAGCTCAGAGATTGCCATTGAATCCGTGTGGTCGAGATCATCAGCTTTGCAACCTATTTCGTTCGCGTGCTTCTCTCAAGATTTGACTCTTTTTTTTGCGAATGCTTTTCATGTGATCAGCTCCACATCAATTTTGAATTTTCTCAATAAATTGCCATTCGCGAATTGAGTTTCATGTCGTAAAATGAGTAAAGAAGTGAAAAAAGAATGAGAAACCACAGCAAACATCAACAATGGTCAATAAATAATAGAAGGTAAAAAAAAATGCGGTGATGGGGCACGTTTCATGTCAAAATCCAGTCATGTTATCATTTCGAATTCGAGTTTATTTGGATGGTGCGATACTCGATTGCACGCTCCAACATTCACATTATCATGTGCATTCAATACATTCAACCGCAAAATGGCATAGTTTATGAAAAATAATAAACAAAAGTGAAGGAAACGTGTGCAACATGTCGACATCGACAGCTTCAACATACAAAGCATCACTTCCGCTGAAGCGAGCTTCGGAATTTCAAATTAAGATTCGAACTACGTTGCGTACCATATCTATGTCTATATCGATATAGATTTATTCGGATTTTCGTACTTTTCCCGTATGCATGCACGCACGCGTGTGTATTTGCCAATCCAGAGAGTTGACTGCCATCATCGTGTATGTAATATAATCAGTTCATTTTTCATCGCGCAAGAAAAAAAGAACACTTACACACACACACGCACACACATGCTCATCACATGCTCACTCCAGTGCTGCTACGCTGATCCAGGATGTTATCAACAGCACAAAGGCCGCTCTCACATAAAATAGAATTGAAGAATTTCACCAGGGGTATGATGGAGAAAAAGCGCAACCCACAAAAAGGCCACATTTCGTTGCGCTTATTTTGCACGTAATATTGACATCAATTTGTATGCACATGCCATTGCAGTGGCATCCAATTTTCCAATGGGTTACGAAGACACTACATTATGCTGTGTAAGTGTGTTTTGGGTAGAAAATCGTAAACGTGTGTGTGTGTGTGTATTTGTGTGTACTTTATGGTGGCATTTCTGCAACATTTCGTATGCATTCGGTGTGAATGCTGCTTTTGTGTTTATCCAAAGCAAGGGAAAAAGAATTGTTTATGTCAAGTCACATAACTTTTTGTTCGTGTCATCGAACAAAAATGTGACAAAGAAAAGACAATCGGTACATCGACACATCTGCTCTTTATGGACTCATATTGTTAGTAAACTAAACTGAATACAAGACTTTGAAGTGAAACTTGCATTTGAATAGCATACATATTTGCTACTTTATTGCCACACATTTTAATGAATTTTCGTTAATTTTGCTGCTGGTAGAACAGCTGCGGAAAATGCATTTTCTTTTATACCGAAATATATCTGTGAGCTTTTTGTATAAATGAATCGGAGTCAGGGGAGATTGGACGCTTCCCACATGAACTTCATGTTCAAAGCAAATATCAAGGATGTGACCTTTTCCCCTTTTTGGTACGCCTCTGCATGATCAACAAAAGGCCTTTCCCAAATGCAATTGCTTTGACAAGACCAGCATTTCCTATACACATAGACACTTAGAATATTCTATTTTTGATACGGAAATTGAACTTTAGTATGATCACAAACATGACCACGGGGTTGGCTATCAACAAGAGATGTAAAAACAAGAAATCAACAACGATTTCTCACGGCCAACATATATGAAACACATATGATGGAGAAATAGCAACAGCACACACACGGCATACATCTATCAGACAAATTGTTTACATTTGCACTTGTTCAACGTTCGCAATCTTGATAATATGGCATATCACATTTGATTTGTACTTGGTGCTTTCTCATCAACCGCAACCGATCTCGGTCTTCACGGAATGTACCAGATGTGGAAACAAAAAATCCACTTCATGGTTCTCGCATACTGTAATTCAAAATGTTCGTACAAATTCATTGCCAAAATATAAATCGATGAATATTTATGAGGGCTTAGTTATATATAAAAATGAGCAAAAACCTGCAATAACACGCTCTCTCACCGTCGTTCTCCCAGTCACATCCTCATACATTCATGATGAGCATTTTTCGGCATTCGTGCGTACTTTTTGCAATCGGTGCGCAACGGAAAAATATTTAGACTTGGTTGTTTGCAATTTTCTTTACATTTTTTTTGCGATGCTCACATGCTTATCTGCGTTGGTGTTTTCGATATATTAATCGGCTTTGCTGGATAAACGTCATGATTGTGCGTGCGTTACGTACACTGCAGTGCTACTATGGCTGCCGGTGTGCTATGGCAAACTCCTTTGAATGTCATTTACTCTACGCACTCATTCGGTCGGTCGGTCGTTCGTTCGATTTCATAAACAGCATCATGTGATTGAACTTCTCCAGCAGGCTCCAGTTGAAATCGAAAATTCACATTTCGCAAGAATTTCAAAATACCAAGGTCGATCAAGGAATCTGCGAACAACAAATCTATATGCTTGCCTTAAGTCAGTCATATGGTGTACCACACTATATACTACGCTGTTTGTTTGCTGTTGCTATCATGGGCAGCAACAGATTCTGCACATTTCACTTCTTTTGCTGGTGCTGGTGCTACTGCTGCTTTGAATTTTCATTGTAAGTATTTTGAGGTGCTTCATTTTGCTTACAACGGTTTTTTTTCTCGTTCCGGAATTTCATTGCCAATATTTTTTCCCCCGACTAAATGTGCCATATCTCATGTTTTTTTTTTTTTAACGTCGAAGCATTGCAAAAACTTGGAATAATTTTGCATTTGATTTCGTCACTAGTATGTGTAAAGTATGCTTATTCGACCGTTTCGACTAGCATTTTATCGGATGAATCGACAAACAGCAACAAAAAAGAAATGATACACCAGCTTCGAATGTCAGCCAACCAGCAAGAGAAAATGATACTCTGAACCAATAATATAATATTTCATAGGGTTTTCTCCATTTCTGAATGAATGAGGCGTTATTTTTTTTTTTTTTTTTTCATTTTACGGTTCGGGAAACGTTATCGAATAGATAGTTCATCGTTCTGAAGAAGCAAAACGCGCCCCATTGCCAATATGAATAAGAAAATGGCAAAATGAATGGGAAACATTCGTACGTATTGTGATAAAATTGAAGCATTTGGTCGGCCCTTTTTTTCGTAATCATGTAATAATGATCAGACCATGGAGATACAGTTACGCACCATTTCAGATGGAACAAAAAATGTTTAGACAATTCCAGAAGGAACATAACGAAAATAATATTCATATATTTTTCATCTGCTAACCAAAATATTCTACGTTCAGATAGCAGACACACAACCAATTCAATAGTCGCGCTTTTGTGTGCACAGATTTAGTATTGATTGATTTGAAGCGGACGTATATTGCGGGGTCTCGGTCAGATTGCCACGCTAAAGATAGCAAGATGCGCTTGTTTGTCATGAGCTAGAAAGTGAGAGAGAGAGAGAGAGAGAGAGAGGGAGGGGGGCCTTGGAAAAAGGTAGAAAATTGACTTTATACGAAGTTTGAAGGTGTGCGATTTAACGCACCATATGCCATTCAAGTGGAAAGATAGAAGTGATGCTATGTATCGGCTGCTGCATGACGATATCATCAAATATTCGTTCATTTTACCTTTTTTTCCCGTTATAACAACAACACCAAATCGAACACCATGTGTGTCATTTACCCGCACCGTGAAATGGCTCCGTCCATTGATAATATATTTATTTGAAAATATGTTTCAGTTATTGAAACCAATATCAATATCATAAATAATATTTTAGCTGTTCTCTCGTTCTTGCTATCAGCGTTCTTTCGCTATGTGGTGTGCGAGTATGTATGCCGAATGGGTGGACATGAGAGCTTGATGACGCAGCTCATTTTAAGAGAACGTGTGTCAGATAAAGCGGGCTTGATGTTGAACGTTGACCTCAATGTATAGCGTACGCAATAGCCTCACCACTGAACATTAGCAATAATTAATGAAAATGATGTTTGCGGTGACTTTACGTTACTAGTGTAATATGCACGGGCATTTTTATGGTCATAAATTACATTAAGTAATGTTTGTCGACGGTTCGCCCCAGTCTATTGGATGGCTGCCTTTTGATTTCGAATCACAAGTGCACTCACAACCTAAGCAATTATTATTAAACATTTTCACGAAAGTTTGCTAAAAAAAAAAGAACAGTTGGAATTTTCGATAAGAGTCTAAGAATGTATCGCAAATCGATGAAAATGTATGTTCACTTGTTATTATGTTGAAGGGAAAAAAAACACCTCAAATGACCATTTTTGGTGGGACAATCATTTTGCCGACTGTCATGACTGGCCTTGAAATTTTCTTGGTTCGCATCAACAGTTTTCCATGCAATTGTATTGGCAAATTGCCAATTTGCAATACTTCTGGTCAATATAGCGTTGTATAACCTCTGACCAACAAATTTGGTCCCTAACGAAGTTTTTTTTGTCGGGCGTTCAATGATTATCCGTGATTTCTCATGCGATTAACTAAGAAAAAGGAAAAACTGTCTTTCCAGTTTTCGTACAAAAACACTTTCGAAAGCTGTGGGAAGTTTTTCAAAAATCGACCAAAATAACATACAGCCCAAATGGAGAAAACACCATTTTTGATTAAATGGCACTAGAGAAGAAAATTGGATCTGGGTGAATCGCATCAGGAAGTGACGTCAATAAATTTCCAGACAGGTGTTAACGTGAAGCGAAAATTATGTCAAAATGTTCGAGGAGTAATACGGAAAGACATAAATTGCCAGAATGTGACACGCGCAATCTAACACCAATCGCATTGAAATGATATGTTGATGCCATAGATTTCAATAAACAATGACACAAAATGCGATCAACTTAAATTCTGTCAATGCAATCATGCGCCACATAAATACTTTATAATGAATATTGAATGCGACATTTATTGCAATTATCAGTTAAATATTGCATTTTGAATGCGCATTTCAATTGCTCTTGTCAGATTTGGGATTTATAACGTCTATTTATCCATTCAACAACATCAATTTTAAATACAAATGTATTGTTTCATTGAAAAGCAGCCAAGAAAAAGACAAAACATGATTTTAATATCATAAAGTTGGACAAACAGAGTAAAATGTAAAAGAAATTCTTCCGTATTTTGCATGGTTATTTTTGTGTGTGTCAAAGGTATCAATATTTGCAAAGATGTCACAGATTTAACACAAAACGGCACTTCCAAAGCAGAAAGACATTGCATTCATTTTTGTTTGAGAGCTGTGCTCTCTGAAATTGAATGCGAAACGAAAGCAAATATTATTCATGGAAATATGTTCGATTTTCTTGTCACTTTTTGCATTCATTGCTTTGTTTGTATATTTTCGGACTGTTTGTTTTTTGCGTGCTAACTCCACCTGGTGTGTCTATTCGTTTGTTTGTGTGTGCATGACATTTTCTATGAATTGAGTCTTATTTTCATTTCATCCGAAGAATTCCCATTTTCAGCACTTGCAAAGGTTCGTCGCATGCCAATAACATTTTTCTGCTTTTAAAGCATTTTTCTTTCTCGGCAACACTCCGGAACAGCACTCGCATTTGAACAAATGCGCATTCATATATTCGTATTGCCTACATTGGATTTCGTTTGAATGTCACTTCACATTGGATTTCGTTGAAATTGGATGATCGTATGAATTTGATTTGCACCGGTACCGAAGCACAGTTTTTTTTTCCGCATACTTTACACATTTACTGTGAAATCCTCAAATGGATTGCAAATACACACAATAAAAATAAATGCCAATATAATGAACAGGGAATCAACGCACGTGAAGGAAATAAAAATGGTCGCTTAAAAAGTCAATGCGTAGCGAATTAGCACAAAGTGTCATCGAATTGAGTGTGGGATTTGTTTTCCTCTCGTTCTGGCAAATGGCAGAGAATCAAAATAATGTGGCTGGATGTTTTACAGTACCTGAGCGGCGCGTAAACATGCACACGCACACATCACAACCAACCACATCAAATCGAATGAATAACATTTATTTCACACCAAAGTAATCGACAATGCTTGAAATGTCATTTGTAGCGGAACATCGATCGCAATATTGTGACACATAATAATAATGAAATGACCAAGAACAGCACACTCAGATAAAGTCAAGGAAAACATGTGAGGTCTTTTTTTTTGTCAAAAGTAAATTTTGGATCACCACTACTTACCACGTGACACGATATTTTCACTTGATTACGGGAACAGCTTGTGACATCTCACTGTATTTCAATTCATTCAAAATAAACTAGGAGCGTTTTCATTCGTCATCACTTTAGTCAAATTAATACAGCTCTAAAGCGAACTACTTTCCCCGCATCACATCACAATACTCAGATCGCCCACATTGACGAGTACCAAATCACGATTTGGTCCATTTAATGATGATAAACCAATGGCTGACACGTATTATCCGCTAAAGCTCTATTTTTTTGTGCAGATCAGTAGGCTGTGATTTTGTAACACATTGATATGACACAAACAAAACAAACAAAACAACTAAAACAACTAACCTAAATGTTGAAATGTTGAAATATTCAAATTGTTCATACTGTCCTTTTTCTCTCTCCGAAATAGAATTACTGAATGATGATATTTTTATCAATTTCAATAGACTGTGTAGGCTTATTTGGCATCTTTTTTTCTTCTTCTTCTTTTCAGGCGACAACAGCATGTGTCTGGATTGAATACATTCCAAAGGTTCGGATATCCAATTTTCGTCTACATACAAAACGGCCATTTCAAGATAAAAGATTCTGTCGAATCTCATTTATTTGACATATTCTTTATGCGGAAGGAAATAAGTCAACGTCAACGTTTTTCTTTTTACTTACTTTTAGAAATCTAAGTTGACAGTTTGGCTATTTACTGGTGGATAACAAAAAATAACAAGAAAAATAGAGAAAACTTGAACGGTTGGCAACGTTAACTTGGTGTTCATCGTCAATATTCAATATGATATTATTCGATGAACAGTGATATGAAAGTTTTATAATTGGTAGAAAAGAAAGTAAGACAACGAAAAAAAAAACACAACAAAACGGGGAAAAGAAAAGTTGCGAAAATCGTTCAGTATAAAAACAAATTCAATTTAAAGTTAAATCTTCTCATTTGCGCTTGTCTTTTGTAATTTGTTTTGCATTATTTTTGTTTTACATTGACAATAGTTAATTGTACTAAATTGAATGAATTGAAACGGCTTAAATCTGTCAATAAAAAAAAAGTACAAATTCGGGAATAACGAGTTGATTGAGTTTCTCTGTTGTTCCTTCCAACAAAATAAATTTGTCGTGATGCAGAGGTTTTTGCACTGACGATAGCTTTATCATTGGTACTGAACACATTTGATTTTACGTTTGCTCGATATGCGCGAATCATCCAGATAAGCGTACAATCAAAGCGAAGAGTACGTCGTACGCTATTGCTTGGTGAAATATAAATTTGTAGCTCGATATCTATTTGTCGTCAACAAATGAGACGCATGAACTCAACGATAACTTCAACAATAAATATTACGTTAGCGTAGGTAACATATTTCGGCGTACCGTACAAATCGGTTACATACTTTTTTGTTGTTGTTCTTCGTTGACGTTGGCAAGATTACAATGTTGCGCATAGACCAGCTTCTGCTTGCCACTGAATATGAATCATTCCCATGTTCTTTTTACGGTGTATTTTCATCGTCCACACATTCATTTCCTTTGGAATATCATTACGTTGGATGGTGGTTTTATTCGAACGAAACTTAAACGCAACACATCGAGCCAAAAGAAAATGATGTCTTTTGGCAACAGATACAATGAAAACAATAGCTTGTTTGGATAAATGTGTTTGTGTGTGTGTGTGTGTGTGTGTGTGTGTGTGTGTGTGTGTGCATGGGAACACTTTAAACGAGAGCAAAAGAAAACGTAAAAGATAATTTGCATTTTGTAAAGGAAAAGTTGCGCATCATACGATAAAATCAACTCTCCAAAACACTTGACGATATTGCATTTGTATCTTGCTCTCTTACCGCCACTCCGACTCTCACCCTCTGTGAGTGGGCTTTCTCTGTATTTTTTTTCTCGCTCTCTCTCTCTCTCTCTTTCCACTTTTTGTTTCGGTGTAAAGCTTCTCTCATTTCTCGGCTACAAGTAAATGAAGCAAGCACATATTATGGCACCATGAGCACGTTCAAGACATACGTTAACAGTGCTACAATCCAGTTGAAATACATTCCAGCCAAATGATCAAAGCGGTCTTATGTGCATTCGGTTTTATCGTTCTATTCAATTTCCATCTCGTCAGTACGCCGAAAGGAAAATCTATGCTGGTTTTAGTCAATTTTGAAAATCTCATGTGGCATTGGAAGCTTGTCACGGTGAGTGCATGAAAGCATTTCAATGCATCACTTTCTCTCTCTCCCTCTCTCTCTGTGTCAATCAGACCGATTTTTTCATCCAATGCTAAAAATGCTTTTGGTATTTTGTCACCATAACAAACAATTTTTTTTTCATATTTTATCATCATTTTCTGATTGTTACCTGGTACCTGGGAAGTGAGCAGGTAGAGAACCAGCATGATGGATATCGTAAGAGAATTTGATACATATGAATTCACATAAATATATTTGTATTTAAACGACAAAAATTCAATATTTTTCTGACCAACTCTATAAAGTATTTTGCGTAAGCCATTTCCTGAGACATGAGAATCTTTCACATTCATTGAAATACAAGTTGACATTAAGAACAGCTCAAAAAAGAATGCAATATATTCAAAATTGCAGCAAAAGCATAATAAATCTGTTGCAAAGGAAAATTATTGGTAGTAAATATCTAGGAAAATATGCAGCTGACTTGAAAGACTTTGTTGGAACCAAAAGGAATCAAAAATATTTCGGTCTTATGTTAATTAACATAAGTCCATGCAAATTCTATAAAATAATCGTCTTCTCTTCTGATTCGGTGAATCGCCAGTAAATTCTTGCTGATGGTTTCGATAAAAATATAGATACGCTGCATAAAGTTATGCAGCATAACCAAATCCAGTTGAGTTAAAACTAGTGACACAAAATAAGCGTGCTCAAATCTGGAGCACAGTAAGAACCACCGGCAACAACAACAACAACAACAACCGAAGTGCGCTTTTGCAAAGGTAAATAAATCTTGTAAGTTTCGCTTACTCAGCTCTTTTTTGAGGAGGAGGAGAATCCATTAGGTGTTTTATGCTTTCATTTTTCTCGTTCTCTCTCTTTGTCTATTCATTTGTAATGCTACTTTTATCTCTCTATTTGTCTTCTGTTTGTGAAAATACATTGAGCACATTATTTATATTCAAAAAAATTTGCACAAAATATACCGAGACCGAGAGAGAGACCGAGATAGAGAGTGAGAGAGTGTGAGAGTGCTGGAGTAAAGTCGAAGTGAATATTTGTTGACAGCAAAAACATTATTTCAAAGTTGTTTGTTTGCAACAAGAGACAGAATGAGGCGAAACGAAAGAAGCGAGAGAGTGAGAGAGAGAGAGCGAGAACCAAAAAAAGTTGAGACAAATTTCGGTTTTACCCTTTAAAATAAATGTCAATGCAAGAAAATACACAAAGTAAAATGAATGGCATGAAAATAGCTTGCATTTTACGCATTCGTGTGGATTTTACGATTGCAAAACGAAACGAGTTGAAAGAGCAAATTGATACTGTGATAAGTATGTATCTTTTTCAGTGGATAAAGTTGATATTTATGGAAAGACAGTTGCTGGTGTCAACTGAACAATGATAATATAAACAACAACAACAACAACAACAACAACAACAACAACAACAACAACAACAACAACAACAACAACAACAAAAATAGAAACAAAAACCAAAACCAGAAGAGAAGCGAGTTAAAGAAAGAATAGAGAAGCAACTCACATACACACACAGTCCACAGGTGCCAATAAATAAAACATAATCATTGTCAAGCAAAAATGTATATGGTGGTGAAGTTGTCATCTTGTTACAAAAGCGAGCTAATCTTATTATCTAACTTGGGAGCATGGCTATCATATTTTTGAGCATACATTTTGATACACACATAAACTGTATTTTGTGTTGTGTGGTTTTGAAAACAGGATGGGAACTTTGTCATAAACTGTCTCGTCAATGCCAAATATTAACCAGTATTTACGTACATTGGGAAACAAGTGAGTGCAATTCCATTTATATCATCATTAGCACAGACATTCTCTTCAATTTGTGTGTATGCATTGTGTGACTGTACATTATTCCGATACGATGTTGATGTTTTGAATCGTCAAATTCATTGGATTATTTTATTGATATAAACTCTTAACTTCAACATTGATGCATCAAATTCATTGGCCCAACTATAAATAATGTAAATAATGGAATTTTATTCGCAGTTCGAATTAATTTTCGATAACGTGTATTTTTGTTTAGAGACGAATGCAAAACAAGAGCATTAGATTGAGATTCCGTATTCGTTCCTGTTTATTTCGAATTATAAAGTTCGGTGTGTGACAAAACCACAAAGAGTACATCAAATTCTCTCAATAACAAAATGTGCCGATTGTCCAGATGCTTCAGTTGGTTGAGCATTCATTTGATGGGAATTTCTCTTTGTGAAAACACAAGCATATCACTTGAACAGTTGAATCTAGTCAACGGATCAGCAATCTAAATGATTTATTTCCAAATGAATGTGCAGCAAATTCAATATGCTGTCTCATCAAACGTTGAAATGAATGTGTTCGTATGTGATTGCAGAAACACAATGGAAAATGCATACCCCAAAAACGGTCGATATTTCGATAGGCAAATAACATTTCACGGTGGCGATATATTTATTCAGCCCATTGATTTTAGGAAGCAGTATTAAAGCACTTTGCATAAAGAATACTGTTCAATTTTTAGCCGAAATTGGAATCATTTGACAGTTCATGTATAAACACTATGTAAAAACAGTGGCAAAACTTATGTATTTCTCATATATTTGTAAAATGATTCCAAAGTGTTCATCATTCTTTGATATTTCATTTACTCACAATTATTCTATTCTGAAATGAAACAGAGCTGCGACTGAGTTGATGGCTGTATTTATTTATTTTGGCTGTTTCTAGAACATTTTACTTTAAATTCTTGAAGGAAAAAAAAAAACTTTCAAACGAACAAAAAAGAATTGTATGAAATATTGTTTTGAAAGGGTAAAAAGTGTCGATGAATATTTGAAAGAAAAACAAAGCAGCAATCAAAATCAGAATTTAAAACAATCTTAAAGTTTTCACTTATTTTGCACGCTTTTATCCCTTCGTTCAATAGAACACATAAACAAACAGCCATGCTGAATGCCATACGATCGAACGAGAAAAAAAAACGATATAGAATGTTTGGCACAGCGTAAATGAAAGGGAAGCACAACGAAGTGTAAATAAATATTTGCCATGAACATCGTTGTCGTTTGCGCGTTCATTTGAAATTCCAAAATTGAATTTCAATTTTGGAAAAGTAAAAAAAGTTTTCGAAACGTTCGAGAGAAAACGACGAATAAAAAAGCACATACAAAATAAATAGTCGTCTTTTTCACACTTGTCCGAAGTTTCAGTGGTTCAAGGAAAATGTCGAAAACAGTGTCAATTTACAGGAAATTGAAAAGAGAATAGAATAGCGACTGTAATTGGTTTTGTGTGTGTGTGTGTGTGTGTGTGCTGTAGTAAGTTTTATTGCCAACTTAAGGAATAAATTGTTATTTTGCAATATCCGAAGCTCGGCCATTCATTTGAATACATCTCCAACAAATGGATTAGTTTGTTCAATGGCAGAAAACTTATAGGACTTCATCTATTTGTTGAAAAGTGGATTGTGATCTCTTTTAATAGTATGTCAACCCCAAAAAATAAAAGCAATTGTTAAATTTATCCTGTCATTTTGAAGCTGGCCAATGGGAAAATGTTGCATTCAATACAAAACTGAACGAACAAACTTCAAGGAAAATACAAATAGAAATGGAAATGGAAACAAAAACATAAATGAACAATGTCCATTTTCACAGACTCATAATCTTTTTCCATTGCAACATACATTGCAACTGTATTGCAAATGTGGAATATTAAATATTTATTTAGCAAACTTTACCAACTTCACTATAAAATCCAAAAGCAAATGCTATGTAACAGTTGGAGTTCATTTCTTATATTAGCTCATCAGATGAATTGGCCCGATGTGTTTGTTTTTGAATTCAAATGGTCATACAACTGCTCAAAGGACTTGACATATCGAGGTACTCGAGGAGAGTTACTAGTTTCGTTTCTAAGCATTTGCTAGTTTCTCGGTATCTACTTCTATAGTAGGTAAGTTACCAGCGTTAACTCTAGTGATTTTTATCTTTGCACACCAAAATGCATAGCATATCGTTTGTAACTGATGATATCCACATAGCATCAAATTTTACAAAAAAAAAAAAATATATATATTCATTTGTACAGGGTGTAAAACCTGTACGATTTTTGAGGTAATGTGTAACTAACATTTCTTAGAGTGTTTTTATGTGTATAAGTAAATATTTTAAATTTACTTTAAAGCAATTGATTCGTCGTATTTTTGGATTGTCAAAATGTGATACCAGACACTAAACTAGAAATTTTTCATTCGCACAACGCACACTCGAACAGTATTATGTGATTAAATTCGTACTTCGTGATGTTGTACGCTAATTGAAGTTGACAATACATCTTATTTCCGTTAAATAATAGATGCGAAAAGTTTTTGCATTCGATGTAAAAGTATATTCAACGCAAAATGCCCTACTTTCATTAAAGCTCAGGTTCAAATAGTTTTTGGATATGAAATAGATTGGAAGAGTGCCATTCTTGGAGGCAAATCGAATGAATGAAGAGAGAAATTACGAATGATCTATGCACTAACATTTCATGTACTTTCATTTCGTAAATATCATTTTTTTTTTGTTAAAAAAAAAAAAAAATAATAATAGAGGAACGAATATTATTCTTTGAAACTTTTCCATTTTAGCGTTGACACATTCCGTTGCTCAATTATACAGTTGAACAACATCTTATGCAAAGTTTGTAAACTTCTGTTTCGGTTACGATGATTCAAATTAGCATTTTGTGTGCACTTTTGAATTTCATGAAATGAAATTAACGCAAGACAAAAACTTATGCACGAATACACCATCGATATGCATGACACGGTGTCGTCTGTGCCATTATCGAGGCAACCAAATTACCGTACACATAATTTTCAAATTAAAGTTTCGTAAAACGGGGTTTTTGTTTCAATCTATTTTCCACATTTTTAATTTGTTTGTGCAACACACATATTCACCATAGGGAAAGATGTCAACGATGAAATCGATGTGCATGTGCGACATAAGGAAAGTTAGTGAACATGTGCAAAAATTAAATGTGCAGAAAACACGCAACACTGGCGATTCATGGAAAAACCAACTCCAGACGTGTTTTTGAGGTGGAAAATTCGGTAAGCTAAATGGATCCGTATGCCGTGCGGCAACATATGAGGTCGTCGCTGGTGTGACGTCAAAATGCCCATTTTGTGTGGACTTAATTTCAATAACTTATGTTACACACACACACACACACACACACACTCACACACACTCACACACACAAAATGCCAATGATGGTACACCTGGAAAAAAAATTTGCGAATCTAAAACTATGACTGCTTTTATTACATACTCGAGACACTTCACTCACATACTTCACATTTGCTCTCACAAAGATTTGGAAGTGTTTGATCCTGATGCGGACACATTGTAAAACGGACGAAATGAGCATCAATAAATATACAGACTCTCGAATTAAGCTTCAAGCTAATCAAAAGTTGCCATACTATTCACACTTTGATGGAGAACGATTTATGTAACATACAGATTTTGAAAAATCGCTCACTAAAATTTTACTGAAAATATAAAAGAAAACATGTAAAAGTAAGATCCCAAAGTAAAAACACTGATTTACAGTCCAATTTTGCAAAAATATTCCATCGCATGTAAAATACCGGAATTCATTTGAAGAGAGCAAAGAATTACGATTGGAATAACTCATGAGTTATTTGCAATCATATTAAAACGGATGTTTTTGCTGTTGCTGATGCTGTTGCTGATGCTGTTGCTATGTGAATGTGTTGAAGTGATTATCTTGATGCCCATTAAATATGGAGTGCATCGCACGGTCCACTGCAAATACAAAACACTTTGAATTAGTTAGAATACAAAAGTTAATAATATTACGCACATGAGCAAATGAGTGGCCACTAAAAACTCACCACTTTAAATCTTAGCCAATAATCAAAACAGTATTCAACATCAACTTGAATGTTTATGAGTGATGACCACTTGGTTTTATTCTTCATAATTCATACAATCCCTGGCCACTTACGGGACTTATATACGAATATTGCATGCCGTTTGTTCATCCAAAAAAAATCCGAACATATATATTTGTTTTGTCCGTTTTTATTTACTCTTCCCGTCAGATTCTCAGCATTTTTCAAACGTTGTTTGGTTTTTGTTTGTTTGTGCTATTCACTATTATCATCTCAGTAGCGCAATGCTACAACTCATGTTCATTGCTCATAACAAACCGTTTCATGTAATAAAACAAAATTTGTTGGCATTCTACATAAAATATTAGCACGTAGTAAAAGAATGCTGGATGGTTTTTCGTTTGTGTTTTGTGCTTGTAATATTTTAAAACAAGACACACACACACATACATCAGATCACGTTTTTTTTTGGGTCAGATGAGCCACAGGCCACGCAATGTTACATCAACTGGGATCGGCACTATATTTTCATCTATCATAGAGTTTGCGTTAGTTACATACTGACATCATTTCAGTCGGCAATAAAACACTCGGCTAAATTATTTTGATGAAATGCACATTGTTCACTGAACAACAATAAAAATGGTACATATGAATTTTATTTTTCAAACTTGTTGTTTTTTTGTTGCGGAGAAGTTTTATCTATTTTTTGTCTCGATTATTTTGAACAGTGGGTGGGGTGAGAAACACAAAAAATGTATACATAAAAGCTACAATACACACAAAAAGTGAATTACAAACTATAAAAATGGAATATAAAATTCGTTTTTTTTTTCAAATTTCATAAAAGGGAACATCAATTTGACAATTAGTTCAACTGCTAACCGAATTTGACTCTTTAACCGAACAAAATTATGATCATTGAAATAAATATCAATTAAGTTTCTTTCTTTCTTTCTTTCTTTATTGATTTGTTGTCAGAAAAGAGTACCAAAGGTCTCATTAAAAACTGAGTCTTTTCGAGTCAGTACAATGGTTGATTAGTATGGGGGATTAGTACTTAGTCTAAGAATTTTAGCTAAAAATTTATTTGACGGTGCGACCAGCCTCTCGATGGACTATATCGAGGCCAACTAGTTATAAAAGTAAATCACAATTGATAATAAAGTTGATGATTATACTTAATTAAACATTATACATAAATTGTTTGATTGGTTCTTTCAAGGAGGTATTCTTTTAGACACTTTTTAAATTTGTTCAATATTGTTTGATTTCTTATGGATATGGGGAGGGAATTGAATGTTCTAACACCTGAGTTTATGACGCTATTTTTGCCTATTTTGTTTAGTATTACCCAAAAACAAATGAAATAATTAGAAGCTAGAGGACAAATCAATGTGACCCCAATTGACTGAGAAATTTGCAGTAAAATTAGAATTAGGACTGAAAATTCAAAATTTGTACACAAAGTAATGAGAGCCACTGTGAGAGTATGTCAGAGATACCAATTTACCAATATGTGCTTAGCATAAATTTGCCAAGACTCTTGGCCCAAGAGTCACGTGTTTAGATTGCCAAACCGTCATATCTTACGGCTTTTCAGATATAAAATACAGAGCGCGTTCTGAACGGAGCAGGAAAGCAGACTTATCGGAGCCTGCTTAATTGAGTAGGGAATTTTCTTGCTAACTCCTTAGTCGCAGCCGAATCTTGACCAAATAAGTATGGCGATCAACCGAGTCGACTCCAAATCGAAGTGAGAGATTAGATTTGGTTGCTCGACTAACGTATTTGGTCGTGCCTTCAAGCGTTCTCATGTGTTATTGTCTGGGTTTAAAATGCTTGTAATTGTTTAAGGTCTACAATATTCTAAAATTAATGAGGGTAAACGGACTTCCCGTTACTAAATTTCAAACTATTATAATGGTTTTCATAGTAACTCATAACTTTATAAGGTAGCAAGTAATACAATTTCACTTAGTCGCGTGAAATTCAGGTGAAATTAGTATAGAAGAAATTTCAATCACATTCAATTGAATGTGAATGTTAATATTCAGAGCATCTCATACTCAATTTCACATCAATTGAACGGAAAAAATGGAATTTCAGGCTCCACAATGCTCAAAAATGATATTAATTGGACAGTTAACACATGCCAAATTAAGGTCTAGTTAGATGATAAATTATACTTAAATATTGAAACTTTATCTAAGTTTTGAGTTTTATTTTTTACGGTTTCAATCGAAATTTCAAATAGACCAGATGCTTCCAAAAGCATTTTACCGCATGAATATTTATTTCATACAATTTTCGCATACAATATGAAATTAGCATTTAAAATTCTTGCAAAAGCGGAGAATTGCAATTTAGTAATTCATTGTAACAGGATGCACTTCAGGTAAGAGATGCAACATTTTCATAATAGTAAATTATGGTGTACACATTCACCATCGCACAGTTTGAAATATGAAACGAACCGTTTAATATTCATATCGTTGAATGTAAAATGAACAGTTTGTTTCCATGGTTTTTTGAAATGTTGTATGAAAATTATAAAAATGCTTTTGAGTGATGAATATTGAGTTAGAGATGAGTTTTACCTCACTTAATGAGGCTCAATTAAACGAAAATGCAATTCAACTATCTTTTTGCATTGTGAATAAAGTGGATGGAGATAAGCATAAAACACGATATTGCTTTTTAAAATGGATGTTCAATTCTTGTCAAAATGTTTAAATAGATCCTCGACTTGATGTTGTACACATTCTGTTTTTCTACCGCCGTTGCCCACATCATTTTTGCGTTACTAATACTCTCTAGATGGTTTTACTTAATTAAAATCGCTCATGAATTTCATTCGTCAAGTTTTCATAGCTGTTTTATTATTAGTTCGTTATTCGGTTAGTCCGCATTCATAAGATTAAATATGTAATTATTATTTGCATTCATGCACTTTAAAAAAATAATGATTAAAATATGTGTATGAAGCATCAAAATAAACATGTGAAAACACAATACCACTATCAAGTGCATTTTTCGCACCAACAATTTTCAACGAATATGCATTTACTGTGCATTTGTTCATTAATATCAATTTTGATATAAAGAAGATATTGAACTACAGTTCTGTACTAACACAAAAACCCATTAATGAAAACTGAAATTCATATGAATTTAACAATGGCAGGGATTACTATGGGCTGAAAATAGCAGCTGAAAATAGGTGATATCGCAAAATTTTGACTGAAAATAGCTGATATTGCAGAATAGCGGCTGAAAATATCTGCTATTTTCAGATAGGCTGCTATTGTCAGCCCATAGTAATCCCTGAACAATGGATCAAATGCCAAAATAAATCAGGATACTAGTTCTGTGCCGACTGTAAATTTCCAATCTTATTTCAATGTGACCACCCGAGTTGCTTATACACTTCATCGACAAGCTTTGCAATATTAAACAAACCATTTGCATTGTTTTTTTTTCATAAAAATTAATTTGATATTGGAATCGAAAAATATTTCAACAATATATACTGTTGAGCAATATAATAAAACAGTGAAATGTGGTCGATTGCCAAAGAGACAAACAAACAAATAGGCTATTGTGGATTAATGCAAAAGAGCAAATTCAATTCTAAGCCATCAAAACAAAATGGAATTTTCGGGTTGGAATTCCAATGAATGCATATGTGAAATGAGTTGGTATCGGTATCATGCTTCGAGTGCAAAACGATTTTGATGATGAATTCAATGTTATAAATATAAAGCACTCCAATCGCAAAAGATTTCACCATGAAATGAGAAAATAATATCAAGGATTTCAAGAATTCGAGTGCAGCTCAGCACATGCCAATATACACACACACATACACAAAAAAGGCGCCAAGGCAACTGGTTATATTCGTCATACTATAACATATAGCATATAATTTATGGGCCATTTGAATCGTTCACACTTCATTCGTGCAACCTTTTCAATTAAAAATAAATGTTTTGACATAAAACGCACATCATTTGAGTTCGATTTCAAGAATGCATGTTTTCAACCCGAAGGGGCTACTGTCACAAACAAAATTATCACCAATATTGGCATAAATACCAACTCATTACTCATCGTTTTGTTCTGTTTGGTCATAGAGATTTGTTCTGTTTGTGTTCGGTTTAAATGACACCGTTTCAGCTACACCGAGCTACAACGATTGGTCCATTTCATCAATCAAATGCAATGCAAATCTATTCAGAATTTCATATAGAATTGTGTGAAGATTGTATGAGTTAATATGATAAGCAAACCGGAATTCTATCCCTCCCATTTATTCCAAGTGGCATATCATAATGTGTGAATAAATTGGTAAAATATTTGTACTGAATTTACTTTATTGAACAGCTGTACAAAAAGCCCTTAGCCTTATGGCTCAATTATTTGGTATATTTAATATTATGGATCAGAGTCTAGTGTGTGTTTATCACACATATAAATCGCTTAAGCACTTCAATTTACCTGTTTTTCGTACGTCCATTTGAGTTTGGTTTCGATTCGAATCAGTATTCATAAGAACCAAGAAAACAATACACTCGAATTTCGGATTTTTAATGATATCAGTGGAATGTAATAAATAGACGACTATGCTTGTATGGGGATTCCATACGAGACAAATATGCGATCGTTAAATTCAACGATACAGGGGAATTTCATTGGAAAGCCTCCATGACCGTTGCTCCTTGGTTTTAATGCATCGTATTCTTGAATTTGATGTATTTTTGCTCTTTATCGTTAACAATACACCCAAATTTCATAGATTTTTACTCATTTAATATCTGTCGATGGTAAAATTGTATGAAAAATTGTACGCTCTCGGAAAGCATTTATTTTTTTGCCAAATGTGAATAGCTCAAGGTGAAACTATCTCGTTTGTCATAATAGGAATGGATTGATATGATATCGACATATCCAAACCGAAAGCCTATAGGCAATTTTGGTATACCAAAAATTGAATAAAAGTAGAACCTAACAGTAAAATTAAGAAAAAAAAAGATGTATTTTTTTGGTGTGAAATGTTCGTTTATTATTAAAAATTGGTGCACATTCAAACTTTATAATTGAAATGACAAGAAATTAGTTTATAATTTACTTCGTTTCAACCCTAACAAAAACTTCCTAACAAAAATTTGATGTAACTGAGATGGGGTCCATTCAAGGGGCGAACAACTACCAATACTACTAAACAAACGTCAAAAGTACCGACAAGTACTGAATCAATATCTGCACATACCGATGTGCGAGATGCGATTCTGTCGATTCTCTCTATCTATTCAGTTTCGCATGCCTTCTAGTTGCGCATCAGTAGATGCAGATTCTGTTTCAGTACTATCCGGTACTTTTGACGTTTGTTTAGTAGTATTGGTAGTCATTTGCCCCTCGGGTCCATTCGGTTCTATGGAATGTAAAAAAACTACCGTTTTACTCTATTTCAGAATGTTTTTTTTTTTTTTTCGTTTTCATTGCTTCAAGTCCACCTTGCTTGTTTCATCGTTTCTTCGATGTCATGCGAATCATGGATGTCATGAAACCTGGATTTAAATGAAGGCGACTGGATGGCGAAATCGAACGTGAAAGCATTATTTGTGCAACAACCATTTGGGCCTGTGGTTGTGGTATATCTGGTTCACAAATAGTATTCATTGTATTCTTTGCAGCATCTGCATTCTGTTCGGCAATTTTTCGTTTCTTTTGTGCTGGCGTAACAGTTGATTTTCTTGCTCGCTTTTGGGCCGGTGGTTTAACTTCACATTCTTCCTTGGGATCGGTGTTTGGTGTAAATGCCTCTTCATATATATAGTCCCATTTTGGTATATCTTCTTCACCAGACTCTAGCAATATATTCTTCAAATGATGTTCCATTTCGCTGGTGCGTTTTAACATTGAGTCAAAAATAGCGCCAAGAATTAAAATATCATCCTTGACGCGAGTCTCGAGGTAACGATTTTTGTCACGGCAAACACGATACTGAGCGTTCTCTTCTTCAGTACACTTTTTTGCATTTTTACCACCAATGTCACGGGCCATATTTGCATTATACGTCATATCATTCCGGAACGGATAATACTTTATGATTTCGGCTTCGAACATAGCCAATTGTACTTTGTATGGTAATTGCGTTGTATGTGGTGTTGGGAAGACTTTTATTGGCGGTGTTTGACCAAGCAAGTATGCAACATCTGCATCAATGTTCAGGTCCATCTCTGTGAGCAACTGTAAAAGACAAAAAAATAAATAAATGTGTTAACAATCATGGACTGACTTTGTTTTGGTTTCGATGAAATTCTATCGGGCACCGAAAATATGAGCACGTTATTAAATCAGGGAATTTGTAGTATTCAAAAATATTTCAATGAATTTTGACGTGATTTTGTTTCGATTCAACAGTATTTTACGAAGCTTTTAAATTGTTTTGCAATACTTACTGTGGTAATTTCATCCTTGGTGGTAATATCATCTTTGATGGTAATTTCATCCATAGTTGTTTTTTCTGGTTGTTCCATTATTCAGCACGTTCTTTAAATTGTTTGATGATTGATTCTTGTTCAGTTTGTTTTTTTTTAAAGTTTAAACACTTTTTCGTTGTTGAATAGGTGTCGTTTGAAAATTATACGCTTTTAAAGTTTGAACTATAACTCTTTGCGAAAATTCGGTTCGAGTTGAATTGTTGCTGATGTTAACTAGTTGGAAGTTGAACTGCTTGTGATGATAGTACGTGTCAAACCAGCTTATATAGGTAAAATATTTCACATTTTACTTTAAAATGTTTAATACTTTTCTAAGAAGAACAGAACTGCAACAAAGTGAATAGATAAAATTTCCGAGCAAAAGGCATCATGGTGCATCTATGCAGTTTTGTGCTAATGAGTAATTAGCAATAAAGTGCACCGTTAACATATTGGGATTTTCACCCATTCAAATAAATCCGATTAAATCCAATTTTGGTACATTATTCATCTTATTACCTGCATTTAAATGAACATGATGCTCAAGTGTTTCGGATTATTTACAATATTGTTCAGACACTTGTAAAATAATCCCTTCTTTAATCTTTTTAGCTCAACCACAATCAGGTCGCATTTTTTTGTTGTTGAAATGAAAATATCACACCAATTTTGCTGTAACCACATACAGGCAAATTTTAAACCATAATTAAATATTTACGGTTAATATGTTTTCAAACATCAAATTCCTACGAATTTTAACCATTTAAAATATTTGTGCCCAATTTCAATAGAATATTCTGATTTTGAATATTTTGGTTTTGTGGCGGAAATTCTTGTTTCATTCGGTACCGTTTCATGGAAACTAAGGTATATTGCTGAAGCGATTGGAGCGGTTTCAGTGGATAAATAGAAGCATAATTTCAGTGTGTTTGTTGTTTGCACGCAAACAAATAGCCAGTCCATTTAAAACTCTGAATGGTGAAAATGTTTGGGCCGTTTAATTTTGTTGCCAGTAGCAAACATTTTGACGCAGAATGAGAAAAAAAAACGCAACACATATTAAACAAACCATTGCCGGTGTTGGAATCAATTTCCGTAAAAAATGGAATGAGCACAAAAATAGAGCCAAAGTTCGTTCATAACATACAGTTTCAGGTAGCGTTAGTTGAGTGTCAGTGTTTGTCATACCACATATTGTCATGTCCAGTATTCTCACTGGGTTTTTCATCTGCAGCTTCCTTATAACGTTTAAAATGTGTAGAAATGGTAAAATTTGATTTCGTGGTTTTTATTACGGAAATGAAATTTCATGCAACAAATGACAAAAATGACTGTGACAAATTCGAGCTGGCAATTCATTTTTCGAAAGGTAATTTTCCTGGATTCAGCATGGAAAGAAAAAAAAAACCGAATCAGCATGAATTTTAATGAGAACAACTCATAAACAATTTTCATGTTTGGTTGAAAGTTGAGAGAGTCACATGATAAATATTTTGATAAAATAATGTATTTTGTTACATGCCATTTGAACTGCCTGCCTAGTAACCAATAAACCATAAACGGTTGCTAACAACATTGCAATTCGCCCATTTGCGCTTTGGAATTTGATTTTTGAATAAACCAAATGGACCACATTCGGTGAATTTGATGTTAATTGGCATATGACGTTGATTAAAATATCTAACCAATCTTGATGTTAACAAGTGGCAAAACCATTTTGTCAGCGGCCCATTGAAACGTTAATATTTACCGCACAGTCAAATGACAATGAACTGTATTCATAATTAAATACAATTCATGTGCTCAGTTTGTGCATTTTGTACTGAACGTCACATGCATTCATTTAGAGCGTTGATTTTAGTGATTAAGATAATTTTCGGTGCGTTTAAATCATCATATTCAAATTTAAGCATCATTTTGGGTTCATTTATCCCAAGGGTGTCCACTTCATTGCAATTTAGCACATTTATTACCAATAATCTCGATCACATTAAACAACATTGTTGAATCAACAATCAACGGACATTGTCGGCATTAGCAAATTTAACGGTATCAAAATACATTAAACGATTGTATCATACAAATTGTTTGTCTTGTGTCAGTTTGTTGTTAAAAATCATTTCTATTGGCAATTTTACAGTTTTCAACACAAATACTTAATATACACGGCCATCCGATTCTATTTTATGGTAGTTCAACGCTTAACATTTGCCAGACCAGACAAGGTAGTCAATTAAAAAGACGTGCCTAAAGTGGACAATATGGCTAGATTATCCAGGATAATAAACAACAAACGTGCAATTCAGTTATAGAGAATCGCACCGTAACCATTTTTGGCAACAATGTGGCAATAAAACAATAACTGGTAATAAAGCCGAAGTGGAAAAAGTATACACAAGTTTTCAAAATGAATGCAGATTAAACGATGGGTGTGATATTGCTTGTCGGTTGGTCATAAAAATGCGTCCCATATTGCTACTCATGTGTTACCATTTTGTTACTGAAAATTGAAATCCATTATTAATTATCATGGGATTTTAATGACTGGCAGACATCCTTCTATTCACAATACAATGGAACAATCCTCTTTACTTGATACTAACCACACAAGTGACCAATTGAGCACATGAACGACAAAAAATCAGCCCATGCGTTGAATGTTCAAGTGTTTTTTGTTCAAGTGGAAATAAAATTTTATGATTTAGAAATGCATCGATTAGTCAATGCAATAGCGCTAGATGGTGTTCAAATGTCAAATATCGTGACTTTTTCAATCAGGTCCATGTTATCATTCATTCAATGCAAATCGATATTGCATAAAATGAATAACATTTTAACATTGTTCAGGGAAATTTGAAGCCGATGAAAAGCAACAAAAAGTTATGCGGTTTGTTTGTGCCGATGCGGAGGTTGGATCAGGTTGAATTACATGCCACAACTATATTCAAAACCGATTTTATGCATCTAAAATCCTCATTTTGGTTAATTATTAAATACACAAATTCGTTGCATTCCATATTTTGCACATTTTGATCGATTCTATCGGTATTTTATGCTAGCTCAAATAAAATTGATAATTCGTATTAAAACTATCAATTTGCAATTGAATAATATAGAGGAATATCCGAAAACATTTTACAGTTTGCCACAGGTTCTTTGCTGAAGTTTACAATGTTTTTTGCTTTCAAAGACTAAATAACAATGCTACGTATGTAACCGCGTATGTTATTTAAAGCGGCAGAGAACAGAACGATTTTCATGATAGAATTCATTGAAAAAAAAATCTCCATATAAACACTCACTTACAAAGTGATCGATTTTTTTTTTGCAGATGAATTTGTCGAGTGAATTCCCTGGCAATTCATCTATTTGTTTGTGTAGAGAATTTTTGTTTCGGCGAACTGTAATGCCGGTTCCAATAGCTCGGATTTCAAAGTCGAACCGACATAAATTAGGTTTTATCCAAAAACTTTGTTGATTCTACCACAAAATTGGATTTGATTGGCCTGGTCTTTTTATAAATCGATGACTATTTGATAAAACTGTAATTAATTTCCAATTTTCAATATGTAAAGAATTGCCAACTATCGAACTACATTTATATCAAACAATTGTGAATATTTTTTGTTTTAATATGTTAGCCTTTATTCAAACCTTTATTTTGTTTTTGTACAGTAATATCTCTGACTCCAAAGCAATTTAAAATAAATTTAAACCTGTTCTGGATATAAAGTTCATTATACATGGCAATGGCAATGGCAATGGCAATGGCAATGATAGATGAGTGTGTATCAAATTGAAAGTACAAAGTCAAAAGCAGAGAATTGAAATATATACACTTTTTGAATGCAAACAAAGAGGGAATCCCAGTTAGTAAGCGTCACATTAAAGATTAAAGAAGAGCACGAAAAGCGTAAACGTAGAGACGAAATGAAGCCAACAAAATTGTTTTCAATGCTTGTAATTTATCATATTTTAGCATGGGAGCCGTTAATCCGTGCGTATGAAAGCAAATGATTTGTTGCCTTGAGGAAATATTTTCAAATTAAAGTGGCATTTCAAATAGGCCGTTCCAATTTGTTCGTGTCATAACATTGCCCGTTTCAACAGAAAACAAAGTAAATAGCTTACTCGAACAAAAACACAGAAAAGAAAATTGTTTTGAATCCATATGTGTGCCAATGGTTGCTTGGCAAAACATTTGCGTGCTGTGTGGTGTTATGAATATGGTCGGATTAAAAAAAAAAAAAAAAAAAGAAACAATAACAACAGAATTCAATGGAAAAGTTTGCCTTGCAAACCACTTTGAAACGGAAGAGAGTTTGTGTACAAAGTTTTGTCTAAACATCGGCCATTTGCTGTCGATCGGAAAAGAGCTAAAAAAGACAAACGACCATGGGGAAGAGGCGAAAGAAAGTCCAGTTTAAGCGACACTTTTGATCCATTTTAATATTAGAGTTTCCAAGCCATAATTCTTGCATTGAAATGTAAGTGCTTTCCAGCATCTAAGCTATATTTTCATTGTGGTGCGTTGAGATTTAAAACAGTTTTGTGTCCTGTTTGTAATGGCTGTAACTGAATTTTGCCACAGGCCGAACTGATAATAAGCGAGCGAGGAACATTTCAAATGCAAAGATCTACACAGAAAAACACACACACACACACACACAAACACCCACATCGAAAATTGTGGAAGCGACAACGCGAATGGCATTAAAGACCGAATACGAAACGCAAACATTTTGGCTGTTGTTTGTGGAAAAGGTTACCAATTCCTACGCTTTCATCACGAATATAATTTTTAAAGTAACCACCAAACACTCATACACACACACACACCAGAGCATACAGCAAATTTATAATCTATCATGGATTTGGTTACAAATTTTCCGTATTTTTTAGCTACGTAAAAATGCCTAGTCGCATTGGTATTGGATTTTACAAATATGCCAAAAATATGCGATGAAAGAAAAGCGGTTGAAAGCATGAGTTTGTTTACTGGTGACGACAATTCGTTGCTATCAACAAACAATCAAGTAAATTCTATACAGAAATAAATGCTTGTGTTTGGTGTTACAAAAAAATTACCAAGTTTGTGTGCAAAAATTCCTAGTAAAATTTCACCGTAAAAATGTTTTCGATACGCAAAAGAATTCAGAGTTTGGCGATCCAAATTTGGCATGAAACTTGTTTGACAGTTTCACTCATTTGAAACAGCAATTTACTTGAAGGCAGCACGTGATGTAATTAGACTAATTGGACGATTAGCCATTTTGCTACATTGTACCACCGAAAAAAATCCTCATGCTTTAAAATGCCAATCTACTGGAGAAGTTTTGGAATGTGTAATTTTGGTATTGAAATAAAAACCAGTCGGAAATTCAATAAATGCGAGGAAAAAAAATAGGGATAAAAATGTTAACGAGGAGTTCAAACCAGGCCATTTCAATAGATGACAATGGCAATAGCATGAGGCTACTGCTGCAGCACACACAGAGAGAAAGAGATAGAGAGAAAGTGAGAAAGAGATACACACGAAGTGCTATTACGCAATTTAATTTTCATAGCGAGGTCAAAAGTTCAAAGCGATACCAATATATATTAAATTGAATTTTGCCATTTTGCTGCCTCAGCTCGTCCTATTTGCCGTTTTGTATCGGCCTATGTGTATATGTTCGGCCCCATTTATTTGATTTTGTCACATGTTGTTTGGGAATTTATAGTTCGCATTAACACATATGTAGACATTCATTTGAACGAATGATTAATTGACCTATAAATGAATGTTACTATTAATTAGTATCATTATGTTGAAGCTGTAGCATTCGCTGCTTAAAGTGTGTGAATCTTTCGATGTGTGAATTATTTATTTGTTAATATCAAAGGAATGTCACCAGAAGATTCATCATCATTTAAATTGCTGTTATGCATTTGGTGTGTAAACGATTGCTTAGCCATTATTACTTTTTCCATTCTATTGAGATATTGAAAATAGTGTTAAACGAAATGGCAATTAGTTCAATTTCAAATCCCATCTGGGTGCTATCGTAATCAATTCCAAAGCTGATTGCATTCAATTCAATGAAAATTGCCACCGAACATGAAAACGGTTTGTCTGATACAGGGCAAATAAATACGGACATTACATCATATTGATGTGCTCAGCTTCAAAATTGAAGGATACGGCTATAGGAGTAAATTCTTCTTGAAAATCCGGCATTTACACGGTTTACGGTTGCTATCAAGTGAGATTTTTGTGTCGATGAACAGAGTAACGGATTCAAATTCATAAATCTTTGATTTAAAAAAAAAAATGCAGATTTATTGATGCTCGTTTCCGTTGAGCCTGCTGCTCTTCGCTGTGCTAGCTAATATTTTATGATTTGTGCAGTTACTTCATCGTCATGTGTTCGATACAGTAGGTTGTGAGCGTGTGTGTGTGTTCTTTTTTTTTACATGTATTAAAAAGAAATGACTGCAAAAAATGACCTAAATCGAAGTCTAAATACAAATAATCGGCATTGATTTTTTTTTTTCATTCGCTTCATTTACAGCTAATGCAGCAAAATGAAAACGAAAGTAGAAATTACCAAAGCGATTTTCAGCTTTACACCTGCATACCACATTCAATGAGAGGGTAGGCAGAAGATTCAACACCCACATTCAACATAACGAACACTCACTTCCTATAATTCCCGGATTGAATAGTAGAAAAAGCGTTCAAACGAAGCATTTCACGTTAAAGTCAGTCATTGGATATATGTGCCATGTGTAAATTGATTTCAATATACAATCCAAACGACGGTGCAAAGCTTTACTCATTCGAAAAAGTGCCAGTGCAGAAAAAGAGAGAAAGAGAGAGAGAGAGAGAGAGAGAGAGAGTGGGAGAGAAAAAAAACACACACATCGGTTGATTTACAACTCGCTGCGCATACTTTCACCATAAATTTTCATGTGTATGCTCATGGGGTGAATCATTTCCAACAGACCAAGATCTGTTGTCGCCACCAAAGTGAATACAAAGTACCATCCACCTGTGCTATTGGTATTTCGTTAACTTCGCTGCTTCAATGGAATTTCCATGTAAAAAACATAAGAATCAACAACAATTCGAAAGAACTCATTAAAATTGAAATTGCTTAACGAGAGTGAAAAATGTACTAAACACAACTTTTGTAATTTCCCGTTAAACTAGAGTTATTCACTTGCTGTTATGTAAAAACACAAAGATTTTTTTGCTTGGGAATAATTTACCCCTTGGTGGCAAAGAGGTATGTGTTTGACTTGACCTACATTAACTCAGATTATTTGTGTACTCTTGGATGTGATTTAGATTTATGTACTGCTTGGATCGTATTTTCAAGCGCGATTTATTCAAAAAATTTGCTCAAGAGAGCAAGACAACAACAACAACAACAAAAAAAACAAACGGAAAAACCAACGAATGATTTGAATTCTTTTCCATTGCATTTCAGATGCGAACTAATCAAGGATTCAGATGAGTTTAGCGGGTAAAGCTATAATTTAGATGAACATAAAATTACATGCATCCATTGTCTGGAGCCGATATCAAACCTTTTAACAGCAAATTGAAATGAAATCGGCTCACAAAAGCTCTTTGCATAAATAAACACGAAATTTAATCACATTAAATCGAGATAATATCAACATTTCGTAATTTCACAAATCGCATTCGTTGCATTGTAATGAATTTACCATTGAATTTCTGCTGAATGTTGCGCTTTGCATTTCTACGACCGCAAGGCCAATTACACAAATTACCTTTGGCAAAAAGTGTTCTGCAAACAGCGGTTTGTTCTCTGGATGAAATACTGAATCTGCACAATTTCTGTGCATATCAATATTGCCACTCGACATTCTGAGAAATCAACAATATCTTCAAGCTGAAGTCAAAGACCTTTTGCTATTTCCATTAACTCGTTTGTTAATTGCGTATCAAGTACCAAATAAATGTTAATTACGCATAGCTCAACGCTAGGCTCAATGGGCTGACGCTTTTCAACACAAACATAGAATTGCATGGAGGCCAGATTCTGCGACATATAAAAAATTTATACATTTTAAGCCGCAAATACCCCCCCCCATCCTCTCTACCGCTGGTGCTTGACGTTTTTCTGTTTCCACAATTATGCTGAATAATTGCGTGTTTAAAATTATCTTCACAAATGTTCCGGAGATAATCCGTTGTTTGAACCCTTTCAACAGGCCTTCATTTCACAATCATTCAAGCACTACAAATTACTGTTGATGGCGTGTGTTTATGGCATTGTTTTGCTGCGCTATGCTGTGATGTGTTGTATTCTGTACCATACAATCGCACAATAATACACATTGTTGTATATGGAATTTCAAATCAGGCGGATTGAGTGTGATTTTTGTTGCTGTTGTTGTTGTTGTTGTTGTTGTTGTTGTTATTCAGTTTTAAACGTTGCTTCAACCATTGCGCTTGCTGCGCATACCTTTTCAACGATGTTATCAGTCAGTTTCAGAATGTAATTCCATTTTATTGCAAGAGTTGAGAAGAGCAAAAAAAAATATGTCAATATAATTTGTTTTATTTTGTCGATAACATTTTACAAACGAGAAATGTGCTATTCCGATGGCATGAATAGCTCTCAATATGACGCCACCGTCACCGTGTCTATTCGAACAATGTTTCCGATACATGTATATGCTCGATAATTTGATTCGAAACGAATTTTATGAAATGTTTCGATGTTTTCCGTTAGAATTTTTATTAAATTGTCGATCCTTTTGCTGTGATTCCTTGAACCGTTGAGATGGTGTGTAGCTGTGTATGAGTGCCAACGCGAATTGGCATTTCTCTGGAGAGCGATTGAGATTTTGTTGACAATCAACCAGGAACTATCTATAAATAAAGATTTATCGAGATGAAATTGCATTTGATATTTATTTATGTTTCTCGATTTTTTTTTTTTTCATTCTATGCCATCTTGCTCGTCTTTTCAGATCTTCGTTGATTATTTTTCAAGCGTTGATATTTGCGCACACCTTTATCCAAAACACATCAGTATTCAGGCCAACCAGCCAGACACTCACACAGCTCCTGCTCGATTCGTTCGCTAGCGCACTCATACACCCTTTTCTCCAGATGTCAGGTTCATTTTTCGGCATTTTCATGTATTTTGGCATCAAAAGCACCTGCTGGAATTCTTCTTTTCAAATCAATATTAGTCTTAAGAGAGTTCAACGCTTGTGCCTGCACAGTTGAACTCATTTCATTGGATTCTCACATGTGTGGGGTTTTCCGTTTCAATTTGTTTTTTCTTTGCATTTCGTTTCGTTGTTTCATTCATTTCATTGATTTTGCTCAAATAAATGGCAAAATGTATACATACAATGAACGCTCACCGGTTTGAAGTTGAATTACACCATTTCACCGTTGCTCTGGTGGATTTGCTGATGCTTATTGCTGCATCCATGTTTCTTTTATCAGTGGCATCGTATGCATTTTGTGTGAGTCAGAATGTGCAATATTCGAATATATGTAATTTAATGAAAATGGAACCATTTGGTATATAATGACAGATACACATTTATTTTGTATACGCATTCACCTGTCAATTTTGAAAAAGACGAATTAATGTGTAACAATTGAGCTCCAATTGCAGTACACACATGCCCATCAATCGTAATGCCCCGATGTGATAATTTATTCCCTATTCATGGGTGGATGCAGTTCGACAAAATGACAATTTTTGCCAAAGTTTTGTTGCTCGACCTAATACTTCCTGAGCCCCCACCAATATACATCGATATCAATCTCGCTTCGAAATCCATCACATCCAACTTTGAATAAATATCCAATTGAGAAAATTTCACGCTATCTCAAATTCACCGTAATCCGAGGTGTGAATTGTTCCAAAAACCTAATTCAACACTCGTCCAATTTCAATTTATCGATAGTTTTGCAAAACAATTGCTTCGAAAAGTTCGTTCGTGTGTTTGTTGTGTCTTTGGTCTCTGGGTCGTTTACTCTCGCTTTTGTTTAACATGAAAATTTCATATTGCATGCAATCATGTATTTTTGCTTTGCTTTGCTTTGAATTGCGTATGCCATATGAGTTTGTTTCTCGACAATGAAACTCAATTTCCACCCGAAGCATTAAATTTGATTCGGGGAATGGAAACGGAAACAATTTCCCGTTGATGAGGTAAATCGTTTGTTGGATAACAATAACATCGCATATGGTGTAGGTGTAAGATGTGTAGATGGTTGCAGTGGGTGTACGTGGCTGAATTTATTCCATTGTTCTGGTTTTGATTTTCTTTTGGACTGTACCGATTTACGTGCTTAAAACATTTCGATTTAGGAAACATTCTTCGACAGAGCAAACAAAATCAACAGATTCAAAACATTCCACAAAATGATTGTTTCGCACAGTTTTATTAGAAGAAAATGGTGGAATTCTCAATCGAATAAAATTCGATTTAAATGTATGCCTCGCATCAGTCTTTCATTATATTCAATCTGGAAAATGTTTAACCTCTATTCGATTCAGTATTTGTTGGTGGGCATAAAACACCACAAAAATGCCTCGCGAATTCATGAAAGTGAACCAGTTTGATATTTATTTGCATTCTTCTGGCATATTTTTACTAGCAAATGGATAAAATGGCAGTTCAACGGAGCTTCAAACCCATCGATAAAATGGTAATTTGTGTGTGTGCTAGATTTAAAGGGACCAAAAACCAAACACCATATGCATTTAATAGCCTCTTACTTTTCATCCGGTTCTCATAATTCCGATTATAAAATGTTAGCTTAGCATTGTTTAGCTATAATAATCATTAATTCCACTTGAATATAATTCCCATTGTTTTTTTTTCTCATTTTCAATACACAGATAAAAACCTCAGCAATCTGTTTGAAGACTCTTTTAGATCATTGCTCATTTAGCAAATGTTTCATCTATGTTGAGCTTCTGTATTAGGCTCAGACTTTATTTCGTCTTAGCTTTAAATATGTTCAAAGGTTAATTGTGTGATTACAATATGTTGAGTAAATATCAATTGCTAATTATGATAAGCTCTTTTTGGGAGGTGGGTTTCTTCAAATGTCAACTGATGATTTCTTATGGGATTGAGGTAATTAAATTCTTGCATTAATTATATGCATTACACGGATGAAAAACTAAGATGGAGTCCAGACAAATAAACGGAATGAGATTGAACTCTCAAAATGGAACGACTGCTGATCTTAAGGGCATCACGAATGTAAAGATCAAGAGTCAATTTGAACAAAAATACTAGAAATCAATCAAATACGGTTAAGCAACAGCATTGATCGTTTGAATGATAAACTAGTAAATGTACAATTTCTCTGATTATTTTGCGTGGCTCTGGTTTTAGAACCTTGAAGGAAGCAAGCCCAAGTTAAAATTCACTCCAAACATGTTTGAAGCGAGTTTTATGCCTCGCTATCGCTGCTTCAAAAACATACTCTGACTGGACTCACTTCCAGGTCCGGATACTTCATTTTGATTTATAGATCAAAAGACAACAATTCAGAATGATTTTGCTGCGTTCGTGTTACAAAATGATGCCTATCTAATTCATCAATGATTTAACAATCCGCATGCTTAAAATCAATACAATTAGTGGAAAATGGTTAAATTTTTAATGTATCGTCACAATGTGTCAACGTCATGACATAGAGACATAGTTAACCATCCCTTAACTCATTCAAATGGCTTCTTTTTTTAGCTTCACATGAATGACGGAAATACTTGTTCATATCAATGAAAAGAACTGCAACTTGTAGAAACTCAAAATACCCAGCCATGCAGAACTTTAATTGCACCGCTTCAGTCGAAATCACAATCAACACATTTTTAAGCTTTAATGAAGTGAATGCACTTAAAGGTCAAGATTTGAAGTCACTATGATCACGAATAAAGTGTTTCAATATAGGAGGTCAGACCTAGCACTATGCAAAATTGCGCTACGTTGGTGAATCAGCCTTTTTCTAAATAAGATTCTATGACCGAACACCTCTTCTCATAGCTGAAGCATAAGCTTAGCGAACATCAATGTCTGCTTTAAAATACAGCCTCAGGCTAAACATTTGACGTGCGTTTTTAGAATCAAAGAGTGACGCAATGAATGATACAGTTTTCAATGAATAGCTTCATATACAGTTTGATACTATCATGTCGAATGTTATACATGTTTACATGCGTTGCATGTGTATTGGCTTGCGTAACAAGTCAAAATGTCCGCATTGATGACATGTAGTGATGAAATGCCTGATGAAAATGAACGAATAAACGAATCGGCACAAGTGTTGATTATCATCGTCATGTACATCATTGCAATCTATTAGGGAAAAAATAGCATAGAGCAATCTTTTCACGTTGTATGCAGAATTTCAATGTTTCATGTCGTAAAAGACAAAGACAAAGCCAACAATTACAGTTGGAAATGAATGCACGACAAGTAAGCTGAATGGGCTTTCATCTGTGCATCCTATATGTATCCAATGCTTAAATGTGAACCAAAAATGGATGAAGAGTGTGGTAGCTTTTGATGTAATTGGTCTCGAAATGTGATGCTACAAAGTGGTTAGATGGAAGAGCAAATATCATCAGTGCAGAAAATGGATCATATTTGGTGCAGCTAACGTAAACGACATCTCGAAATTCCATTTTAAGTGGAATTGAGTACATCGGCCGAAGAGCGGAGAAGTGTGTGTGCGGTGAAGGGAACAAACAACAACAACAAAAGCGACACCAAATGTCGAATGAGTTGCAGTTGATTTAGTCATTTCACTTAATCCATTCGATGCCAATTTCAAAAGCCTGTATTTGCACTCAGCTAATGACTATTCGGTTGCTTGGCTTACGTTAATTATTCTTTACAGTATGCCCATAAACTATCGAACAAACGAAAGAGATACAAAATCAAATAGCCGAAGAAAATTTCAACTGCCATTAAATGTGAGACATTGAGGTAGATTTTGGTTTGCTATTTTCACAAAGTGAATTTCAGAGTTGAAGCCAACATTTTCAACCATTTCGCATGGCAAAATTAAAAAAAAAAAAAAAAATTATCCCATTTTCGAATTGGGAAAAGTTTTTCGGGTTCAATGTTTATTTAAGATCATTCCAATACCAATTGCAAATGGCTGGTTTTATACTCTCTCTCCGCATACGGAATAGCATCAATCGATAAAATGGTATTGCTAGCCACCAGCCAAATCACATTCATAAAAAATGCACAAACAATCGAAGTTTGGCAAAAGCAAAGTAAATAACATGAGAGAAATCAAAACTTTCTTTAAATTGCTTTCGATTATCCAGGAATATAGTCTAATGGTGCATAGAGCCAAACGAATACAAAGTTACTTTTCATTGGCATTGCTACGCATATCTTTCTCTACGAATGGTTGCAAGCTCTCGCACTCATCTCTCTCTATCTCTCTCTCTCTCTCTCTCTCTCTCTCTCTCTCTCTATGTACATGTGTGTGTTCGTATGTGTGTATAAAACTTTGATCGTAATTTTTCATTTTTCTATATGTATTTATAAGTTTTAACTTTAAATTTGTTTTAAAGGCTTTGGGCCATTTATGAACGATGCTACAATTTAGAGCAATGCAAAAAGTTCCTGCTGATTTTCCCGTACAAATAAACGAGAAGGTAAAATACCATTAACTCTTTGTCCATGGTTGAAAGCCACCAGAATTGCGGAATAACAATTGCGTTACATTTATATTTTCGGTGGAAGAGTGGGGTGCTTTTGTGTTGCTAACGCTTTGTTACTTTTCACATTGAACTTGCACAGGTATTATCCGGTACTTATTTTCACCCTCACAACAATGTAAACTCCACATCCGATAGTAAATAAGATAAACAATATTCTTTTTTTCTCATCTCTTTTATGTGAACAGGTGAACAGGTGAACACTAGAAAAGGTATTCCATATGAACCCGGTCCCATTGCAATTGCTCGAGAAATGTGATCGTGTGTGCAATAAAACCCCCGTATGTGGTTAAAAGCGAATAATTTCATAGTGCAAAGTCATAGTTGGATAAATTATATGCTGCCTTTGTTTCGCATTGCACACATTCCACCAATTGCATATACAGATAGAAATGCTGTGTTTCCGATGCGAATTGCATGCTGCAAGTCAAATCATTTGATCGTAATATAACTTTCAATTTGGGAATCTCATAATGCACACACACCCACACACACATACACACATGCACACACATGCATACATATGCAGACATACATACGAAAACTTTTCGCCTCGTTAGCCAGTTGACCTCTTAAGTCACATCGGTCGACTGTATCTCACAATTACCATTTCGTGCTGATTCTCTTTAATGGTCCAAATGAAAGTTATTTTCAATAAAGAATCGGCGAAAAGTTTTCAATTGAATTTTCAAACATATTGAGAAGGTCGTTGACACATTTCACCACAATTTATAGCAATTTTGGTTAGTTTAACGAAATTTTAAATTAAAAAAAAAAACAAGTTATTTCCTTTAACGAAAATGGCTAGTTTTTGATTGAATTGCAGCTACATCAAAAGCGTAAAATTTTTGTTTCAAATGGATTCCACTGGAATCATTCCAGAATATATTGGCATTTGCAAAAGCAACATTTCGAATCCAGTTTTTGTATATCAGTTTGAAATTGGAATGAATGTTGTTTCAAATATAGAGAGGCCTAGATGAATAATGGAATGCCTAGGGGGAAATCGCAAATCAAATACTGCAAAGATCTTGCAAATATTGGAATTTTGTGATATTTGCAAAAAAGTAATTGCCCCTTCAATGGAATCCTTCCACGGACGTTTCATTTTATTTAACCGTTTTGGTAAAATAAATCCAAATGAATATCGTTGGCAAAAAGGTAAAGTCCATTTTTAGATTTAAAATGCTTGAATTACCATAAAAAAGAGTCTCACAAACTCAGTGTTAAATTTAAAGTGCACCGTGGTTGATGGTGTTAAATAAAGTTCTAACCGTTTCAAAGTAATGCTTTAATCACTTTGGTTTTGGTTCGTTTAAGCTGGATAAACTGGTGAAACTGCCATGTGACACTGAAACACTGAAACTCTCTGTCACACATTGTGTATCGCCAATGTATTGATTGCATTTGATTTTAATTGACCATTTATTTCAGTAGTTTGGCTGTTGTCGGAATCAATTAATGAACTTTTCAAAAAAAAAAAAAACATGGTTTTTCGTTCGTCTGCAAACTTTTTCGTTTGGTATTGGTGGTTACGACGATTATCCTGCTCAAAATCACTTTTCTGCCTCTTGAACATTCACATCGAATCAGCATTTTCAGTTTAGTTGCTGTCATACGACCACACATTTTTGACCTGAAACCATTTATTAGGCTCTGATATTTGTACATGTTTCTAGCATCCAACTCAGCTAATTTTGGTTTTGAATTCTCAGATCTAAATAACTGTTGTTTTTTTTTCTTGCTACTTTGCCAACAAATACCGAAAACTTCTTTTTATTTCGGTTCAATGTACATATACGAACACAAGATATCTATTTTCACCTGTGGTGATTTTGCTACTATAGACATCTGAATGTGTGCATTTAGTTTTTCTTTTGGCGTGTACGATGACAGAAACGATTTTCAAAGTCAGCTCCGTTTGCCCAGGCTCAGATAAATCAATGTCACCGTATTTTCATTATTCATTTGGAATTGACTAGATGTCAACAGATACATCCACACATAGTTAATAAAAGATGTACCAAGGCTTTGAAACAGATAATGCCATCGGTAACACAATTTTATTTGGTTATTGTTTAGTGTATAATGTTTCATATCAATTCCATTTGTGATCGGATAAATTCTTGGTGAAAATGCTGCTACTTTCAAAGATTGAGATTGTTCACTTTTTTTGGAATTTCACATCAAGTTTTTGCTACAATTGCTCATCAGTCTTCATTTTTACATTACAACGATTTTTACTACGACAACATTTTCGAACGAAGGCAGATAAATTTTTAAATTTCCGAACCGAGACAGTTCAACAATCTTTTCTAGATTTATTCAGCCTTATTCAGGTACTTCTCTCTGTGCCTTTTTTGTTTTTGGTAAATATTCAGTTGGTCGGTTTTGAGTTTATAAACTTTACTTTTAGCTGAGTATTAAAATGTTAAAGAATATTCATATTTTCGGTGAAAATTTGAGTTGGTTGAATTGATGAAAGTTTGAACCATAATTTGATTTATTTTTCTAAATCCGTAAAACTTCTTTGAAGATTTGAACCAAAATTAGCTAAGAAGACATGTAATTTGTTTGACCATGCGAAGAATTAATTTTTTTTCTGTTCAAACAGTAAAGAAGATTCAACATGCAACATTTGGTTAAAAAAAAATCTGATTTTGTCATTGTTTGAAACGAATTTTATCTGACCACTAAATTGATGAAAGGAATGCAAAACACGTCAACACACAGACACACAGACTCAATCAAAAGACGCTATCACAACGAAAATATTTTCTTATATCAAGATGACTTAAGGTCATTTGGTGAACAAGGGATCGAGCGTTGAACCCCAAAAAAAAAACATTAATTTATAAGGTGCTGTTTTGTCAAATATTTGCATCTTTTCTGACAAGTGAAGAGAAAAAAACAACAACGAACAAACCTTTGATTTTGTAACGCAGATTTTCATTGCCCGTCGGATGCAGAAACATATAACGATAAATGATTTTTCGAACATCTGTGTAATTAATGAAATGGGGAAATTGGCATCACCATTTTTCAGAATGCTTCTCATTCCCAAGCTATTTAACACCCATTGAAATATCTTTACCATTACCCTATTCACTTTGATGATTGCTGAATATTTTGGGTTACAATTTTTTAAAAGTCACCCCAAATACGGAATACCTGAGTTAAGAGGTTTCGATCTTATGATTGAAATTCAATTTATTGACATTAAGTGTTTTTCGAAACACATTTCATTCGCAATGAGAATATATGCGACGATTTTCGCTCGATATAACTAATCCGAATTGAAGTATTTCGTCGTTCATGCAATCCGTGCAATTTTGCTCGAATGTGTAAATTACACGTAAGCTTCGCTCAAGATTCAGCGTTTAAATGTGGAAAGTGTTGCATTCTGCATGCATATTTGTAGCATTCTATAGCGATAGTTATGGTTATAAGTGGCACATTCTCTGTTATTGGAGTACCAATTGTGTTATAATGTTACTTTATCTATATGCTATTGAATACATAGTAAGGATGGCAGCATCCACAGCAGATAGCGCACGTTGAACACCCGTTTTCTCTGTCATCTTTGCAATATTATCCAATTTTCCATGGCAATTGTTTGCATCTACGAATTATTATTATTATTTTTTTTTTTTTTAACTAGACTTTTGAAACATTTTATATCCTCACGTTAATTTGTTCGGTAGACGAAGGAAAAATTTTAATTGGAATAACGTGTTGAGTGAACCGTCATTAATGAATTGGTTACAATGTTGGATGGAAATGAATGTTTAAAATGTTAAACTTGAGCATGAAATTTCATTGGAAAATTTAATTCATTATGATAGAAACTCATCAATATTTGTTTTACATTGAACTAAACTTATCGATCTAATTGAATTTGTTTATTGACCCAAATAGCCAGATATTTGTCATGGTCAACACTTTTAAATGGAATTGATTTGGTCACATTTGAACTTGCTATTAAAACCTTGAGCACTGAATAATTGGCAGCAAATGTACCAATTGTATGGGATTTAATTTTTTATTTCACCAACACCACCTATGAATGCCAATTCACCTTTCAGACGAGCGACCTGAAATTTAAAAATCGATTGATAACATACGGTCCAGTTTTGCTTGATTGCCATAATACAGAAAAACAATATGGAAAAAAAAATACCAAATTGACAGAACTCGACATTTTAATTATATTTGATGGAGAAAAAATAACTTATTTTTCACCATTTTTTTTTCCTGTCGTGTTTGCATTTATGGAACCTAACGTGATAAATTAAACGACATTTTTGTTTTGTTCAAATGTGAAATAAACCAATTTTGATTTCAAAACGAAAACAAGAATTCGCCATTTCTTGAGTTCTATATTGTTGTTTTTTTTTTTTTTTTTTTTTTATTGTTTATCGACGAAAAAAAACACAACGAAAATATAACGAGCAACTTTACTAATAACATTCGTGACATTCGGTAGTTAAATTAATTTTTCACATTGAAAATCATATATTTGGGTTATAGTGTTTTGCGTACGGAATGGCACATGGGATTGAAACTCATTTTCGTCGATTACACTTTTCTCTATCCGCACATTCTCATCCTTCTCCGTTTGGCCTGTTTCTTTTCATTAAACTTATCCCTTCAACATTTACTTGTGTATATGACTCGATTCTGTCATAGCTGAACATTGCCGCTCGTTATAAGTGAACTCACGATATGAATGGATGATGTTACATGTGTCGCAATAATTCAGCAATACGGTTTTATCTGTTCTTTAAATTTGATTTCTTTTTTCTTGTTTGTTTTTTTTTTTTTTTTTTTTAGAAAAAAGAATGCTGGTATGAAAGGTGCGAGATAGAATGAGAAGTAAACGAATCACAAGCTGCAAACCAGGCCAAGATAAAAATCAAGCTGTATAAAAATGTAATTATATTTGGTGTGCATGCTCGACACGCTGTGCCTGCCATGATGACGTTCAACATTATAACAGTATTCATTTTCGTATTTTTTTTTTCTCTGTGTTGCGTTGTTATATTGTTGCTATAGAGCGAACAAAATAATATGCGGATTATATAATGTATGTTATGCTAAATTAAAAGCATTCGGCTTTTAATATTATGCAAAAATAAACAAATTCAATAAATCTCCACACAATCAGCGACACAGATTCGTGCCGAAAATTCACTGAAGTCAGCCTGAGTGAGATTAAGAAACTGTTTGAAAAATTGAAGCGAAAAAAAAAAACGTTCAAGTGAATGAAAAAGGCCCGCGCACATAGCTCAGCAACAACGAAATCATGTTGACAATATTTAAAAAAAAAATTAAAAACAACTTGTTACATGATTGAATAGCACGATGGTATGATGGTGCAGTGAATGAGCTTCCATTTGAATGACATATAAGCCAAGAAAAAGAAATGACAGAAAATAAATAAATTAACAAACAATGGCTTTTAGGCTTGCTACCTAAGATGAAATATGCAGATAGTTTTGAAAAATGGATAAAATATGCGCCTGTTACCGGCGGCCTGTTTTTTTGTTGTTGTTGTTGTTGTTCAAATGTGAGTCAGTTCAAGCATACCCTGATGACATGGTGTGTCACTCTCGTTTTGCCTCACTCAAGAGTGACAACAGCAGAAAATGTGGCGCTCACAAAATTTGTTCCGTTCAATTTCAATTGAAACACATTAGCTGAAGATTATGTGCGATTCCCTGTCACTCTGTAAAATGCTTTGCTGGATTTCAAGTGCATTTCAGCACGCCGACTTGAATTGTGATTAATGGTTCTGTAACACTCGTTTTCATTAACATTTTCCGCTCGAACGGATGAGAATTTGTTATTCAGAGATGAACGCGCTTCGCACTCCAAATTTGCACGACATGGAAAATCCGTAGAAAATTGTTTAAACCACATTTTTGTTGCAGCTTCATATCAATTTTTTTTTTTTTTAATCTTTTAGTCAGCAGCCCAAACGGTTATTTAAACAATAAGCTGGTTTAATTTCTTTTAAACAAATTCAATTCATTTTCACTTTGAATTTAACTGAATGAACTACGATTGTGACATTAAAGTCACAATCAAATTTCAAATCATCATTATTGACCAGACCGAACTATTGTTATAACCCCAATATTACATATCATTGTGATCGGTTTTGTCTCTGTGACCAAATTAACATAAAACAAAATATGGACATGAACACGGAAAACAATCATTTCTTGCTTGGGTAAAAATTTAATAAACTAATTTCAATTAGCGTGAATTGACTGATGATTACAATCACACGAGACCAATTCACCAGCTCGCAATTTGTAAGCGTTAATCAAAATGATCGAATTGCATGTGGTGTACAAATAACAAGGAAAATAAGGTTGATGGGTCAAAATAAATTCTAATTGTTTATATTCCAGAATGGACACAAATCCAAATGTAACGAACCATAATGTAATGAACACACTTGAACAACAACAACAAAACCTGTTCATTGTACGATTTTTTTTTGAATGTTCACATCTAATACAATGTGACGATCAGCTTAAAGCTGACATAAAACATGAAACGTTTTACAGATTATCAAAAAGAACGTGGTGATCGGATGAAATGTTATTAACGTTAACATTTTTTAGTCATTGTTGACTCAGCAATGTTGAGAGATCTAAAGTGGCCTATTCAATGGTCAATGCCAGTGTGTGTGTGTGTGTGTGTGTGTGTGTGTGTGACTTATGTTGAATCTGAATGGAAAATCATTTTCACTGGTCAAGTTGCGTCAAAAACAACCAACTCCACAACGACAAGCCAACAAATTCCAATGCGATTCAAGAATAAAGTGAAAACATGAAAACTTGTGATGGTGACAGCATTTGTTTTATTTCGGTTCGTGCTCCGGCAAAAAGCTGGGTTTTGGTATGGTAGTGCGCAATTTTTGTCTGGTATTCGAATATAACACCGTGTTGGCATGAATAAATTGTTTATTTGCTGAAAGCGTATGTGTGTGCGTGCGAATGCGACTGAGTGAATGTGTCGTGTAATATGATTTAATGGCATGTTTTTTTTTTCTTCTCAATGTTCTACCATTGAAACTTGTCATTTGAGCGAGCAAACGAAAACGCGTATTCGAATCGGCTTCTTCCCGCTTTGAGGTTTTCATAATTACATGTATTCCATGTACGTACATGGTGCCGTTGAGTGAGTTGTGAGCGCTTATAAAGTGAATTCACACGATGGCATAGCATGTGTTTGTGTCACCTTTCAAAGTCACAGTTGAAAATTATGTTCAAATAAACGTTTCGATTCGACTGTTTTATGCTGAGCAGACGAACGAACAAGAGAGAGCAATAGAGAGAGAGGGAACGAGGCAGCATGAGATTTTGTGGTAAACAATACATAATTCATGCAATTATGGCAAATATTCACACATGTCAAACTTGAGCGGCGCTATCACAATGACGTCCTTGTATGGCAAAAAAATATGCCATTGTATTTCTTTCAGACAATGAATTTGGAGAATGTAAATTCAAGGGGCTCCAAAAAAGCACATTGAATGTCTCTAGAACAGTCAATGAAATTGATGTAGCCCCATAAATGAGACTTGAAATGTTAGTTGTCTATCTATGGGGTTCAATCTTATTGTCTTATCCAGAAGTGAGCATTGCATTTCAATTACTGGCATCAAGAATTGTTGATAGTTTGACAACATTCTTGAATGCCATATACTATATTAATCTATCAAAGCTGAGTGAATCTCACAATTCATGACCTAATAATTTTATTATCTCAAGTATCTGGGCAAGTGGCCAATGGAACATCAATCTCAATTGGATAAGTCAGATTGGCAGGGGCAGGAACTGTATGAACATCTTTGATAAAATCATCACTTCCATCTCTGTGTTTGTTGATACTTTGTAATATAACAATAGCCCAAAGTATTTTCGTTCGCTTATAATAATGTGTATATTAACATTTAAGAAGCTTTTGATGAAATTAAAATCTGGTATGGCAATTTGCGATTTTCAATCATTTTGTATGTTTATTGTTTTGAAAAATCAAACTGCTCACTGTACATGTTTGATTGAAGCTCTTGCTAGTCGCTTTAAACACACTTCAAACATGTGAATCCAGATGAATTTTGCTTAGCTCTTAAAATATGTTTACATTCAATGGATTTCGTGCAATCTCAGTGAATATTCAGATATTTGGCTATATTATTCTGTTGCGAATAGACAGAAATAATCAGAAATGTGACGAAAATTGATGATGAAACGCGAAAGAGGTAATGAGAAATGTGACGATAGCACGAAGAAGAAAATGACAAATGTGAAGAGAGCGTGTCGCTCTCGGACTGTGAAATACGATTCACAATGTATTTTATATTGGCGACTTTTAAACGGTACTTTCCATAAGATTAACATTGCAATGCAAAAAGGATGGTGAAAAAATGGTCCAAGAAATGCGGATTGGCGTGAATATTCCAATCAGAGATTCATTTGCATTGAACAGTGGTGGATTTTGGTAGATATTTGAATAAGAGTGCATAAGCACAGATGAGACGAATCTATTGAATGACCCCGTGGAGTTCTTGGTTACCATACTTCAGGAACACATGAATCCAACAAACAAACAAAAAATCAAATAGAAGCCCCTTATTTCCAACACTTCACATTATACTTGAGCGTATCCATTATTCAGTTAGAAATTAACTTTTTTGGTATTGATAAATTGTTTCCGCCAATTTTGTTCGTTTGGTTGGTGTTGTTTTGTGGTGATTTAATTGAGTAAAGTTTCCCACAATCAAATCTGTGATTGTGTAGCTTTGAAGGTCACAGCGCCACTTTTTATGTGTGTGTGCGTTTGAATTTGAAGAAATACGTTTTGATAGCGATTTGAAATAGGATTTGAATCCTCTAGCGGCAAAACAAAAACTGCAATTAATGATTTATGGTTGAAAATATTGTGCAAATTACGCAATCAAATTGGTTGAAACTTTTTTCAAATCACATTCAATCGCACAGTTCTATACTTTTTTTCAATTGATTGAGCTTAGCGTATTCCATTTCTTTTTCTGGATGTTTATTTGCTCAATGTTTTCAGTATTGCAATGAAAATGTTATCCTAAGCAAACATTTTTCGTGTAAATGTCAAAGAACTATCTCATAAAATACATGGAAATATTGCATTGAACTGAGCTTAAGCTCATTCAAATTTAAAAATATGTAAAAAATTCCAAATGATGTAAAATGGAAAATATTCGGGCTGATTGTAAAACAACTTTTTGAATACATAGTCAAATTCTAAAATTGAGGCAAAACGGTCAGTATATTTGTCAACAATAACACACAAAATAATGAATCAGATCTATAGATATGTAATTAACTGGCACGAAAGGTGTTTTCTTTGCCAAATACCAACGCCAACCTTTCATATGGGCCGTCTGATGTATTTGTTTTACCAAAATTGGCTAATTTTTGAAGCGGTATTCAAGTTAAAACATAAGTATGTAAACAATGAAGCTTAGGTGCAAAGGTAAAAACGTGAACGCTTGAAAAATAATCATTCACTCTTCCAAAATGAGAACGTAAATAATTTATGCTGAGTTATTACGGAACTATATTCAAAGTGGATGCCTTAAATCCACCCTTCTATTTCTCCCTCGTGAAAATCATCCATTTGCACTGTTTAACACCAACAAATTTATTCCGCCGACGTAAATGCATATACGTGTGTGCAAAGCACAGAGCGCAATGAATCAAACAGAACGCTTCTTCTCGCTGCCGAATGTATATATCGGCAATAAGAGCTCGGCAGCAGCAGTACAAAAATAAATATTCCCATGATTCGGTATGTATCCGAAAAGATTTTCAACGCTCATCGATTCGCGCAACCGTTTTTCTATTCAGTGTTGCCCTGGATAGCCTATTTTACGAATCCCACTGAAGTGACGAAAAAGGAAAAACCATCAGCATCAGTAACACCGTTACCCCTTTTTTCCATATTCCAATTTTCCGTACGAAATTTCGCATGCGACAAACACATTATAACGATTCCATTCTGGCCAAATTTTTCGTTCAGTTGTTATTTTTTAGCAATTTAAACTGTCATATTCCAGGCACAGGAGTAAATACATTCCAACATATCAAGTGAGGATGTTAGCGCGCAGACGCTTACCATTGAACTGAAATTCACAGAAATCCAACATTCCATTCGACTGTTTGACATTTTTGCGTGCGAAACTCTGTTATTCAACACTTTGATATGCGTGTTGTGTTTGTGTTCGTATACGGTTAATGTTGGTACACATAAACAATTTGGCTGGGTTTCGCACAATCCCCTGTGTCGCGTTGGCTCGTTGCTTCGTCGCACAATTCACGTGTATGGATACTAAAACGACGTTGCTGCTTTCCGTTTTGCAGGCAACATCGAATATGATATTTGTTGTATAATTATTCATTGCGGCTAGACGTACATCAAGCCTTACCGTTTTCCGTGTATATATATCTTGTGTGCCACACCGTTTGGCACCCATACTATCGCCCAAAAGAATGCGACCGAAAATATTCCTTCGAACAAAACCATAAATTATCCATTGTGGTAGCTATTTTAAATTGTTCACATCGTACCGGGTGCTGGGGGAAAATCATCGGAACCTCACCGAAAAGTCAATATTTAAAATACAGATGCGTGTAGGTTAGACCTTACGCAATAGCAGCCACAACAGCCAATTTATCAAACTTCAAATTATTGATGTTTTCCTGTGCTCCCTGCGTGAACAATGTACTTTTGTGTGTGTGTGTGTGTGTGTGTTATGTAAATGTTTTCAATGAGAATACGCAAGCGGAAGACTAACGACAAACAACGGAGAATCGAAAAAGTAGAGAGAAAGAGAGAGAGAGAGAGAATAGAGAGTCACAAAATAATCAAAGTACTTGCACTAACCTAAGCCAGATAAACCGATTGGTGATGTCAACCGCGAAAAAAAGCACCGTTTCATCGATAAAAATGAACACGAGCTCACATAAGCCTCAATGGATACGAGAATCAAGTTTGTAATCACAAATTGTAAATATCATCTATTTTATTTGCTACATTGCAACCAACAACACTTTGGTTTCAGTCGTCTTTTCAAGTCGTGTGACGTGCCATTGCGATTGCAAACACAGTCTTTGAAGATTCTTTGTTTCGTACGTTTTTTTTCCCAGTCTGAAATCCGATTGACAGTCTCAGTTTTTCTCTTTACTTTACATTTTCCTTCTGAGCAAATAGAATGAAGAGCAACAACAAAAAAAAAATACATCAAATCGAATCGAACGAATGATGTTGCAACATGTTGATGTCAATGTTGCCAAGCTCATGACATGAAAAGAGAGCGTATAAATCAACGTCGCAAAATTGCGAATGTCGATGTGCGTATGAAGCAGCATGATATGGAAGTTTTCCACACACACACACACACACACTCCCCCAAGAGAAACTAACCAATTTCAAACGGCATTTTACTCTGACGATAAAATCCAAATAACAATCATTGGCAATTCTGTCGTATTCGAAAATTCAAGCACTTGAATACCGTTTCCGATTGTACAATCGTTTCGAACAATGGCATTTGAAAATTGCTTGAATAACCGTAACGAAATCGAACACGTGTCGCAAATTAAAATAATCGTATATGTGATGGCAAATGAAGTTGTAAAAACTTCCTTTGAAATGCATTAATTGATATAAGCCCATTAAATTGTTCGATGTCACTTGAAATGTTTCAATGTCGAGTATTTGAGCGTGTACGCTATAGGACGGGAGAGAAAAAAAAACTGCGCGGTGATAGTTTTTTCTTCGTTCTTTTTTTGTTCCCCGAAACTTTTTAGCCCTTGAATTGCTTCCTCGAATCGTGGAATTCTCAATGGAGTACAAAGTACATATAGGGAGAAAATACCATTGAAAATCAATTTATTTCTACGACAACAATCCGAAACATATAGGCGAACACGAAATGCGTGTGAATGCCCAAAACATTGTTTCAACATTTATTGTTCGGTCGCTTCAATTGTTCAGAATTCCATTAGATTCCATGTATACGAATGCGAGGATATCTTACTTTAAGCTCTTTTACGATGTGGTTGAATGACCCGCACACAAGCGATTCTATGTACAATTGTACGTGTACAGTGATTCAATGTACTGAGAAACTAAATTCGGCTTGTGAAATGTGTGTTTGTATATAAATGTGTGCAAAAGATGTGCTAATGCATAGCCAATAGGAATCGGCTCCATTCCGAATTTAAGGACATTTAAACGTCATAAGTCTTACTTGCTATTGAAATATACATATAACATAGAATTCTCTTGATTTTCATTTGATCAATTTGTCTATAGCATGCATCGAACAGAGATGACATAATAATAAGCTCTATCAAATCTACACACAAAACATACAATTCGGTGCTTATACAACAAAGCTTAATGCTCAATGGAAATGGATTTAATCTGTTTTTTTTTTTCTAACGTTCAAATTGGTCGATTTTCAGTTCAAAATTTTACTTCTCCCTATCCTTTATTCATATTGATCCGCTTACTATTTCGTACTTTCTTATTCATTATTCATGGCATGAAAGCATCCGTTTGCTGCTGCTTTCGAAATGGATTTTTTGTGTTTATTTTTGGGAAATCTATGTCAAATGCATTCAAAATCCGAGAATATTATATACACATCTCAATAAATGTACGTGTGGAATCAATGGTTGATCGAGTATACCACCAGCTTAATTGACAGTATTTGTTCAAAATAATTTGGCCATGGTCATTTTTACTCGATTATTGAAATTCAAACTGAATGACATTTCTAAAATCCATACACAATGTAAATTCAAATTCCCAGAATTATATATTCGGTTTTGTTGCATGTAATTCACATTTTATTCGATGCCAATGATTCAGAGATTTTGTTTGCAAAATAATAATATTAACAACGATGTCCGATGTAATATTTGAATGGGCAATAAGCCCCGTTTGGTATATACGAAGTGAATAGCTCTTGAGTAATCGATCCATGGGTGCATTTCAACTCAACTGACATCAATTGAACTTCACTTCGAATGAAAACTCAATCAATTTACAAAATGACGTTGATATTATCCAGTCAATTTCAATTAGAGAGATTTATAAATGGTCGAATCTATTTCATCAATAATTTATTTATGATTTAAATGTTAGAAAATTACATTTCGGAGAGATAAAATGCACACACACACACCACACATGCGGAGCATTTTATGAACACTAGGTAGGCATTTCCGAGGTCGAATTTCAATCGGTATGATGCCCCCTGTAAATGTTCATACTGATCGGACCTTTTTTTGATAGCGCCTCATCGCTAAAGATACTTGATTCCAGAAATTGCCGATTTTCGTCAAAATCGGTCAAAATTCACCTTTTTATTCAATTTGAGGGCGCTCAAAGTAATGTTTCTTTCGAATATGCGCGAATGGTTGGCTTAATGTTCATTGAACACATGCTATTTATAGATGTAAGCATATTTAACATGTTCGCAAAAATTCCAAAATTGGAGTTTTTTTTTTTTTTGGTTTTTTTGAAGTGAATTGAGGTGGTTTTACCAATGAGAGCAATTATTAAGTAAAACTAATCGATTCGCTCGAACTTTGAGCTTTCTAAGACAATGTTCCCGAACATGTTCGCAGCCAGCACTATTACCACCTGCTGATCATCTTACAACTATAAATGGAAGCTAATATTAATAAAATATTTATCAATATATTCTCCGAATAAACAATTCTTATTGAAATTTTTTACTCAACACAAGGTGATTTGTGCGATAAATTTCAAGAATCCTGAAGTTCATGGAAAAAATATGATCCAATTAAAATTTTAAATGGCATTGAGAACGATGTTCAAACTACCACACGTCGATGTTACGTTGTTGTTGGTGGGTATACGACAAAAGAGGCCACTCATTCAAAAATTACGGGAAACAACATTCTTTTAGTGTTCAAATAAACTTACATCAAAAAACGGTGGCGAATAAAACCATAATAGAAAAAAGCAGAACAAAAGTTGAGGGGAAAAAAACAGCAAATTTCATGTGCACCGTTCTGCTCATTTCAAAACCCGCATTTTTTTTTTGTTGTTGCCAGTGAAGTTCACATGTAGCCGACTAAAATGAAAATTTCAAACGGAGTGAAGAAAATGCCATAACAACAAATGCGATAAGTAAAATATGAAACGGAGTGAAGAGCGAAAAAAAAGCAACAGAATACCCCCGTCGTGTACACACTGTATATGGGTATAGAGTACAATTCTTGTAAACTCTTGAAAAAGTTGTTTTTTTCCGGGTAAAATTTGTGGCGCACATGCGATGCAACACAGCACCACAGTAGAAAAACATTCAACAATAGTCTCGGATGGTGGTGCTTATTAAAGCACATTTTGTGCAATGTAGCAGCAAGTGCATATAATCGTGTATGGCACAATTTAATAAGCTCATGCCACTCAAAATACCGTTTGAGCTCATACACCATTCACATGACATAAACGACTGTATGCAGCTCATACATTTTCCATAGAATATGAAGAAGAAGAAGAAGAAGAAAAAAAAAACCCTCCACACACATCATACATTTTACTCCTGGTCGTTCGATTGTTTGCGACGCGCACGAATATTTTGTTTGCTGACGAGTGGGTAAATGAACCTGTTTACCAATTCAGCAGCAATGTTTTTGCGTGCGCTCAACACACATTCTTGAACAAAGAATCAACAAAGAATTTCCATTTTCTTGCTTGTTTGTTTTTTTTTTCAATTTCATGTGTGCGAATCGTAAAGTATTGGATTTTGATTGATAAATACTGTATACAACATATTATACACCACCACTCCTCAATCATAAGTTATTCGCAAGTCATATTTTCTTATGGTTCATAATTACTTCATAGTTGCTTCAAGAAGATAAAACTTAAAACTGAAATTATGTGAATCTTAACAAACTTTTTGTAGTAATTTAACCACGGTAAACGTAATTTTTGTCAAAAAAAAAAACCAACAAAACTGATTTAACCAACAACATAAAATTGTTCATGCAGAAAAGAAATGTGTGGAGAAAAATATTCATCAGCAAAAATCTGTTGAAGTTTAGTCGATGTTCTCATAGCCATTTTTCGCATGGATTTTTTTCGAGCAACAAAATTCTACGTAACAAAAAAAAATTATTATAAAGATTGTAGCTGCACACGGTTCGTCAAATTGGATCGATGCAATACTGCTATTGAATTTGAATAAGAAACCTCAACACGATGAATACGGTAGGCGTTCAACACGAACAAAACAAAAACATGAATACAAAATGAAAATTGGAATTAATGGAAAAAAAAACGCTCCAGTTTAATCGCATGAACAAAATGAGAAGAGGAAAAAAAACTGTATGCAACTTTGCTAATTAAGTTCAATGCAAAAGAAAAGAAAATATTCATAAGGAAGTGGATGGTGTACAAGGAGTGGTAAACAACAACATTCAACTGTGCATCGAGTTTCTAGAAGCGAAATATCGAATGCACTACACAATAAAAACGTATACAAAACAAGTTATAAATGAACGGATGGCTTGTAATTTTTACTAAGAAAATTGCATATTTTTATCATTCATTCGAAACTAGTTAAGAAGATAAAACTATAAAGAAAATGGTAGAGAGGCACCTTACGCCACAGAAAGCGGATTCAATAAAAATAGCATTGATGTAATGTAAGTGGCTATTTTACAGAGTTTATGTTTTAGGTGGAACACAGCTTAATAAGCTACTAGCGATCAATTAGCGAGTGTAAATCGAGTAAAAATATCTTGGATCAATATATTGCAGAAAAATAATGAATTTGTATTTTTGCAGACAATTGAAAACAATAGATTTACACTGAATATATTTCGCTTATACTTGTAAGCTTAAGCTTACGAATCGGCTTAGCTCGCATTGAAAAATACTATAAAATGTATAAGAAAAAGAAACTTCAAAAAAATGTGGCGCATCTGGTGTTGACCCTCTGAAGCTTCAAGAGTAAAAGAGAAAAGAAAGAAAAAAGAGTGTTCAATTAATTGAAAAAGCACTTTGAAAAATCAAATCAACTTGAAGAATGTTTTTTTCCCATTACAATTTTTCGCTGGAAATGATATGTTTGTACCCATTTCACGAATAATGCGTCTGATGTTGTGCTGATGTCAATCACGTAATCGTATCAAGAAACGTTCTAACAACAACAAAAAGATAAATGCAACATCATAAAACATGTTCTGTAGTTGAGAGAAAAAGAGTGAAAAGAGTTGAAATCTTTTGAATCACGTACAAACCATAAACAGTTTGTGATGAAGTAGGAGCTCTAGCAGTAGCTAAACAGTTTTTCAATATCTCATATCTTTGGATTGCTTCATGTTATTAGGCCATATAGAAACACTAAAATATGAATGGCAAATTTTGATCATCCAGAACCATTTTAAAATTGGTTTTGTTGAAACGAAGTCAATGAGAGGTTCAAAGCTCGATTTTTATAACAACTTCAAAAATGACGAAACACACATCATGATCAACCAGCCAAGAAAAAAAAGTAGAATGCAAAAATGTGCCTGAACATAATTCGGTGATTTTAAATATTTTACTGTTTTGATGCTGGCACGTGCATCAGTTGGCAGTGTTGCGGCCGTCAAATGTCATTCTCATTTTCATTTTACAACAGTCATGACTCAAACGTTACACAACAAAGACTGAACGAAAATAGAGGACTAGAAAACAAAAAACATAAACATGTGCATAAGCATCAAATGCTTGGAAAAGTATCAAAGGGTTAGCAGTATTTTAGACAAGGATTGTTTTTTCTCTCGACAATTTAATAAGAATAGACGAAGTAAAGTAGAATGGTGAAATTATTCAAGAGAATTCAAAACACAGATATTTTGGCAAAATAAAGGGCAAATTTCACAGTATTTTTCTACGGAGGCCTTGAATAATCGCATTCAAATTGATCAAAACCACCAACACAGCAGTCTTTCAATGATTTGCCACTGTTGCCAAAACTGAAATTGACCCAAAAAACCAAAATAAGTTGCTAATGCAGCATCAATTATTTTTATCGAATCATTCAATTAAATGGTTTTGCAGCCACACAGGCGGGCAGTTTTATTTTGTTTTATCATTTATAGAATTCCAATTATAAAGAAGAGAAACTTTGTTTCGTGGGCATTTACGAAACGATCAAAGTGATTTCAAGCGGGGATCGTGACAAGCCCCCCTCCAAAACAAAATCTGGAAAAATTGCGCAAAACTTTTATTACCGAAATTATCAAGCGATTGCTCAATTTATAGTTACTCACTCTGTAATTCGTTTATTATTCGGCTCTACCCTCAAAATGTAGTCGCGTGTGAAAGTTAAAAAAAAAACAGCAACAACAAAAATGAACTGCACTAAAACACCGTCATCATTGTGTGGCCCGAATCACATAATTGTATTTCAACTTTTCGATTTCCATATTCGACTAATAAAAAGTATAAAGTACACCGAATTGCTTTGGTGCTTTATTCATTCATTCGGTTCAGTGCAGCAAATTCATTTTCAACTTTGTTTAAATTCGATTTGATTTTGTGCTACGTGCAACTCGATTCGCTCTGTTTGCCTTTGCTTCATTTGTGCATTGTTTTCTCTTGGTTTTATTTCTTCTTACCTCTATCGTTCGTTCTTTTCTCTTTATGGTTCCACATCCGTAATTCTATCCAATTAAGTATTTCTTTTGCTGCCCCAATCAAAAGTGCATTTTGCATAAAATTCAAGCGTATACATTTTGATTCTAATGGTAAAAGCTGAGTGAGAATGTCCAATAGAGCATTAAGTCAAAATGATGAAAATATAAGAATAAAATTTAAAAAAAACACGAAAGAAAACGGTGAAAAATACCACAGAACATCGGCACATTTCATAGTTGAATTCGTGTGCAATATGCATATTCATTGAAATTAAGAAAGAAACGCGCGGATGAATGCCGAAAGAGAGTAAGAAAGAGGAAACAAACATGAAAGAAAAAAGAACACAAACACACACAGAATTTTGTCGAAGTTTTGCACATTCACATACGTTTGTTTTCATGGGAATGCAATCCTGTGTTGTGTGCGACCCAAAAATCGTGTGCGATGTCTGCACTCGTGGTCTCGACATCATTCAATATTAACGAATACTCTAGCGTATTTTTCTGTTCTTTGCGAACAGCCAAAAGTGAAACGACGTGAAAAAAAAAACTTAACACAAATTTGACCCAGAGAGAGTGAGAGAGAGTGCGAACAGAAGCACAACCATGAAATGGAAAAAAGTTATAAAATCTTTATTTATATGGAAAATGCAGTAAAAAAGCTTTTAACGGAACAAAAAACACATATAGCGAAACATATCAGCGCGCCGTTTTGGTCGACATTCGTAATTCACATGCGACATGTTCACTTCGATTCAATACACCAAGTTAAAGTTTGGTTCTTTATTTGTTTACGCATGCAAGGTGATTTTCGATTTGAAAACATTTTTACATTTCGAGAATTAAAAACGAAAACCAAAAATGAAAACAACAAAACCAATTTCATCTTTAAATAGCGATAATTTTGTGTTTTTTGTTTGTTTGTGTGTGTGTCAAACATGCAAACTGATCTTTATCGTTGGTTAAATTATGAAAATGGCTTTATCGTACAGCAATCGTCTTTGTGACTATTTGATCAACAATTAATTTATATTTAATGTATCAATTCCATTCATAAATCATTGCTGTAAATATTTCATCAGCTCTATTGGTCCAAACCCTCATCCAATTCTGCAACAAACATTCAATTTATCTTCTCGCCGTGCGGAGATAGATGCAATCAATCAATCGATGAAAAAGCTACAGTCCATGTCAAAGAATATGTGTATACGATAGACTTTTTTTTTATTTGCATCATTTCCTGATATTTTTTTGTTGTTGTTCAATTCCCACTCCAGATCCAATCGATTAATCGGCTATATTTCCCCATGACTCGAAGACAAAATCGGACAATTTGGCATCGATCTCTCATCAACCATCGGCATTTAATGTTAAATACAACAATTTATCGGCATTTTGCCATTTATAATTCAAAAAGGGATAAGTGAGTTTCAATGTTTATATCGGTTCGTCTGGATCTGTGTGCCTATGCGTAAGTGTGTAAGTGTAGGTGATGCGGTAGTGTGAAACATTTGTGGTCATTGCATAACACATTCAATCGATTGTATATTGATTCGACATCAACATTGAAGTTGGTTTGGTCGGTGATATGTTGCATACAATGGAATGTATTGTATGAACCGATTGATGTTCAAAATATTGGTGTCTTGTGAACGGTTAAATTGCACGAAAATCGGTTATAAGATAAATTTTCTTGGAGTTTACTTATTCTTCGACATCGTTTGGTCGGATTTACCCCAACTAGAGATGTCTTCTTCTTTGGTTTGTATTTTCTTTTACGGTACATATAAACGTACACATGTACACACACACACACACACACACACACACAAACAATGTCGAAGCGGAAGAGCTTATGTAAATTTTGTCGGAAATTGATTGCGGCTTTTCCGCTTGCTTTGCTCACTGTTCAGGCCTTTACCAAAATCAGCACCATTCCTTCGGATAGCTTTGATTTTCTCTCTCTCTCTCTCTCTCTCTCTCTCTCTCTCTCTCTCTCTCTCTCTCTCTCTCTCTCTCTCTCTCTCTCTCTCTCTCTCTCTCTCTCTCTCTCTCTCTCTTTATCTCTTTCACTTTAGACGAAAATAACCGTTCAAGATTAAATGATATTTTGTATGGTTGTATGGCATGTACACTTTTAGGACGAACCATTAAATATTGAAGTGATTTATCTTGAACTTTGATTGAAACGAGAGTCAATTTTGGGAAGACGTGTGCTTCTATCGGTGCCGGAAATTAAAGTGTTCTTGAAAGCCTGCATCGTATGGAGGCAGTATCGCTCGTTGGATTTGACATTCTATTTTCAACCTCTCATTCTCTCTTCCTCTACCGCTCCCTTCTAAAATCTATATAAAACTGTCTTTTAACTAAATAGAAGCGAAAATTTTCAACAATTTGACAGATTGATCGGGTATTTATTTTAATGCATTAACTTTTTGTGCCCTCATTTGTATTCATTTAAGGTTCAGTACATTGAATATCACTGGTAAACGTGATTAGCTAAAATTCGAATCGAAAGTCAATATTTCCGTTTTTTTTCCCCTTTTAACTGGACTTGGGTCAAAATGAAATGCACTCTCTTTTGCTACACAACGATTTAGATTCGAGTATACTGGCACCTCTAGACAGGTCAAATGTGTCACGTTTTTCGAAAATAAATTACACTGTATTCGATTGCCAACTTTGACATTCAACGAAAGAATTTGAAGTTGTTCGGCCTTTAAAAATGCACAACACATCTCACTATAATGAGTCACTGGCGACTCCAACGCTCACAAATTACTCAATTTAAACAGCATTTTCTGCCATTCAGACAACAAATGGCAATCGCAATGTTTCTTTCATCAGACATTAATTACAGTGACCATCTTTCAAACACAAAACGCCTCTTCCATGGCAATAAATGTTTGGATCGCATACTCTTTTTATTTCGCCATTCAATTCAGAAATGCAAACATGACACACATCTCGACACTTTCAAAGTGGTCTTTGTCCAAATAAAAAAGGAAAAATAAATTCACAACAGAAAAAAAAAGTTTTAATTATGCATTTTACAATTGAACTTTGTCCAGCAAGAACTTGCAAGTGGCACTGATTTTACATAGTTAATTATTTCCAGCACAATTTTGTTTGTCAATTTAGAATTGAACCCAGTTTGAATGTAGTTGTGATAAATAAAATGTTGCCGAACTGCTGCATCTGTTATCGACGTGACTTCAATCAACTCATTCTGCTTCTCATGTTTTACGAACAAGTTTGTTCATTAATTCGAAAAGAAATAAAGACTTAAATGTTCAGGAATCGCTCAGTTGTCTTGTGTTGGTATTTCTCCGTAAAATTTCTCTTTGATTCGTCTAAAATTGGGCATTTCGTTTATTTGTTGATTTTATTAATTTTTTCATAAAATGAACAATGAAAACTGAACTCACCCAACTTGCAGCATCTTTGCAATTTAATCACAACAAACGCTATTTGGCTCTATGCAGGTTTGTCTAGCGAAGCATCTACAATAGAAAATCAGATGAGCTTTTGGTTACAGATGTTTTATGTGCTTTATGCATAAATATACTAATTTTCTTTTGATTACAAGTTGAGCTTTGTCGGCATTTGTGCGAGTGCACGACCCTTTGATGCGAATACTCTGGGATTTGCTTGTGAAATTTTTTTTTTTTGTCGTCAATTTTTGTGCAGTGTTCAAAGCGCACACAGAATTCCCTTTGTATTTCTATTTTGCAATTAAACCAGTACGAGACTGAAAATGGTGTCGTTAGTTCAGTGCCCTTGAGACAACCCCTGTCATTGTTTTAATATAGAAAAGGCTTCTGTCTTTGTGAGCAACACACACAAAAAAGAACCAATAAAGAAATTCCGTTCATTATGAACACAAAAATGAAGAACGGTCAAATGACTCGTACTGACAACTTTACTCTGGAGTAAGAACTTGATGAGAATTTCTTTAAGGCTACGGCATGCGTCACAAACGAAAAATTCAATGAAACGAAGAAGATGAAACTTATAAACTTTTCAAATTACATTTTCCCTTATTTCCTTTCTGTATCCATTAAACGTCGCATGATTTAGTTTGGTTTTCATTCGACTTCAAGACCAAAGGATTAAATGAATACCATCTTCAGAAGATTGTAAAATTTGTTTCGCCAAATTTATAGTCATTGTATGCGATGCTATTGAGAGCGGAGAAAAAAAAAGAAGCTGGATGAAGATGGCACAGAGGCCAGACAAATCGATACAGTACAATAAATCATCATCGGTTCGATCCCTTTGTCCGTTCATTCGATGATATAAATCTTTAAATGAAAAAAAAACAACAACAACAACAACATCAAAACGAGAAAAAAAATCTGAAGGAAAGATTCATAAAGAAACGGTTCACACTGTCTTCCGAAATATTGAACCATTGCAAAAACGAATGAATGATGAAAACATTCTACAAACTCGTCAGCTAATCTCGATAGAAAATGTTGCAAGCGAATAACAACAACAAAACACGCAACAAATGAGGCAGATCATCTGCTACAGCATGGGCCAAAACCATAATTTCAAATTGGATTGAGGAGCGAACCAAAAAAGTAAAAAAAAAAAACACCACTCACACCCAACACGACGAACATTTTTTCGCACCAGCGCTAATTCAATTCAAATTGTGCTTTGAAATTTATTCGGTTATCGCATCAGAAACATCGTTTCACATGGACAGACAAAAAAGGGGCTGACATTTTCATCACGCTGAGCCCGTGTGCGTTGGTTACACAACCAAAATGGTTCAGAGGACGATGTAACGTGAAAGAAATGACACATCAATGAAAACATGTATTGAAAAAAATCAAACGAGTGCCACTGCCATTGCAGTTGATGTTAAAGAGAATTTTGTACACAAACACACACACACACACGCATGCACGTACCCTGTGCCACTCCGGCGACGAAGGTTTGATCTAGAGCATCATGTACAGCCATCCATCTTGTAACCCATTCGGGCTCGGGCGCTATCACTTTTGATACACTCGCACAGATCATTTGTTTTAGCGTCGTTTTTGTCATTCATGTGTAACGGTTTCGCTTTGATGATTTTTACTGGCCATCTTGTTTCTCTCGAGCGTCTGCATGTGTGCGTCAATGTATACACGCACACATTTTACAGTGAACGCGTTGCGAATTTCCTCATATGAAATTCCCAAAATGTAAATAGTTGCCAAAAAAAAAAACGCTTCATATGTCCTTCAGAATGTTAAAGCAATTCAATTTGAGCCCAGGGCAACCAGCTAACGAAAGATTATGTGCAATGTGCGATGAACAAATGGAAATATGCAATTTAACGTTTTCAAAAATTTATGCGTTTGGTCACTGAATCTGAACATATAGCAGAAAATATGACCGAACAAAATGCCATTTCAAATCAACCGAATCGATGTGGCTGTGCTCACAGTTGAAAGAAGACACAAAAAACACACTCACACACACGCACACATTCATTTTTGTATCGTCGAACGCACAAATAGCCTCAATATGCGACTTGTTTATGACTCAATTTTTCGCTTTATATTTTACTTTGGCCTGTATAAATCGTTCTTGAGACTCTCTCTATCTATCGTTTTCCATTTCATTGTCCCTCTTCTTCATTCTCTTTGTTCGTGTGCACTTTATCACAGCCAAAGCAACACTTTTTTTTTCATTCTGTTTTTTTTTTCACCAAATGTTCAATTTCAAAACGCAGTCTAATTCCTGGCTAGGCTGCTGGCTCGAATCACAATTCCTCATACCGATTACTGAATACCAAATACCATATTACACTCATAATTTTTCAAGCGCACCATTTTTTTTCTCTTCTTCTTTTTTACATTCACTTTGATGCCTTTCATCGACGTCAAATATATTGTTGAAGAATTAGAGCGAACGAAAAAAGAAATCAGTGGCTCGAAAAAAAAGTGACCGATTTATGGGTAAAAAGAAGACCTTTTTTTTCTTGATTGACTTTAATTTTAAATACAGACCATGCATGTTGAAATCGCGTACGTCAAAAAAAGGAGATTTATAAAAAAAAAGCTTTGCTTTTTTACGAACACACATAAATAAATAAATCCAAAAAAATAACATTTCCATCAGTTCTCGAGTGGATTATATATTTTTCCGCATTATTCTTCGCGTTGGCTCATTTTTATTTTCTTTTTGCTTGAAATGAAAAGCGCTGATAATTCATGTTATAGCCGCGCCGATTATCGTTTTACCACTCATCGCTCTCCATATAAATATATTCGTTGTTCGAACTTATAGATTTTTATCCGCTTAAACGCATATCCATCGACCTTAAAACGATCGAATAGAATCCAGCTGAAAAGCATTTTGGAGAGTGTGGCCGAAAACCACATTTATGGCAACAACTTATCGTCATGTATTTATATTCATTTTCAATGCTTTTTAACTTATGTATCTTATGTTTTGGGCCTTTCTCGCAGCGATTTTATCACAATATCGGTCATTGCGTCGGCGAATATGAAAACCAAATGATTTACAGCCGCCCATAAAGGATTTTATTCCATGACAATTCTCTTGAATGTTTTTGATCATACGATTTTTGTGGTGCGTTTTTTTCTTCTTTTTTTTTCGATATTGTCATTGCGTGTTGACATTACCAGATTGTTTGTATTGTTGCTGTAATCCAGACATCATATTGCATAAGCATGTTGCTTGTTGTATCCATATACCCACACAGACCGCCCAACATATTAGTTCAGTGTAATCGACTTGTGCATAACGCGAAACAAGATTCATTTGTATGGCATACGCATGAACTACGGGTGGTTTGGCAGAGAATCAGAAGATCTATTTTCAACGTTATTCTTCCACTCAAACTGATTCGTAAACGGATTATGAGACAATAGAATCATATCAATATAAAATTCGAATTGACCAATGCATAATGTAAGAAATTGATGAAATCAAATTCGGACAAAAGTCTAGTCGATTACAACAATGTCTTATCATGTTTGTTTGAATTTGAATTTTTGTAAGCGTAAAAAAAAAATCGGTTTCACATTGCTTACATTGACCCGAAGTGATGTAGTTACATCATTCAAACATCACAAATGAAATATAAACCATGAGTGAAAATACTTTGAATGGAAAGCTTGAGGGTAGAAATGGCATAAATTATAAGTCTATTTCATAGTGGTCTTTTCTCTTACTGTTTTGAAAATTTCAAACAAATGTTCATCGAACATTTTTGGAGCTTGAAATTGTGTGTAAACCATGGAACCATACAACTCATAGAATTGAATCTCGAACATTCATCTACGATATATTGAGAATTCATTGTCGATGTTTGCATTTAATCCAAAATCCCACACACACACACACACACGTGCAGACACGCACACACGCTCACACGCTCACACGCTCACTGCAAGCGTACGTTGAACTGGCCTGTTTGAGGTTAAACCGATATACAGCACTCAATTGCATTAATTTCAATGGACTCTTTGAACCGAATGCACAACTACATTGTATGTGCATTAGTTACCATTTTTCGGGGGGGGGGGGGGTTGTCATGAAAAGTGTAGATAAAATACGACACAGTGTGTGCTAGGCACATCGACAAGACTATATCGTCTAAAAGAGAATTTGATGCAACTAAAATATGTGCTCCATTGTAATATTTTGGCTATTAAAATAGTTTCAGATGACAATTTCAGATTCAAAGGGCGGGTATGTGCATTTCCAAATAGACACATTTTGAGCAGATAAATTAACGAATTTACCATTTTAGTCGTTCATGGCAAGCTATTTTCTATTGGTGGAATTGGTTTCTATTGTTTTATGTGTCGCAATCGATGTGCTAGAGATTAATTCAGCTACCACAGCAATAAAATTTAATGTATGGCCTAATAATTTTTGTGAAATTACCATCATGAACATGAATTATTGTTGAAAGTTCAATTTGCAACAATTTTCGATTGAAACCTCTGCAACCATCGGACATCATGAGATAGAGTGGCCTATCGATTTTATAAATGGCAATTATTCAATGTGAATTTAAAAGACCGCAAAATCATTTTACCATCGTGTTGATAACATCGATACAAATTCTTCAAATATTTTATATCGATTTGCTCCAATGAATTATGGATATTGTTCAATTCAAATGAATGGAATTTGATCGAAATTATAACCAAATATGTAACTCAAGTATAAATCGAATTCAAACATCACATCAAATTTCATCAACATTATTTTAAGTTGATGCTTTGGAATTAATTTCATATGCACATTCAGGTGATATATATGCTATTTTATGACGTCATTTACAATAGATACACATGCTGCAACATTTCATATGATTTTATATTATGTTTGAATTAATATGAGTTTTAGAGGGATTTATCCGTTGAACGTGCTTTGTTATTTCGTAAGCGTAACAAAATAATTTTTATCACATGTATGCATAAATGTTGCATAGTGAAACCAATGAAAAAAATTTAATTTGATTTAATGCACGGCCCAACTTCAGTGTGAAGCAAAGTTCCAGTCTTGACAGTTGACTTATTCATTCCCTTGGACGTACAAAACTCATACTATCACTGTCAAAATCACATGTAGACAAAGTAAAGCCGCAATTCATTCTAACCAATTACAGGTGTAGATTCTAGTATTTAACAAAATTTTATGACAAAATTCAAGAGATGGGGAAAAAATGACCAAAAGTCGGATGTAAAACGACTGGAAATCGATTTAAAATCGACCGAAACCGTCTAAAGTATATAAAATCGTTTTGAGGTGTCTAAACGTCGGCTGGCTGGCAGTCATTTTTTTTTTCACAAGGGACTGAATTAAGTAATTGTCAACTGGATGGAACAGGACATCCGCTTAAAAAGATGTACATAGCAAAAATGGTATAATTTTAACTTGAATACCCAGTCAAACATCAAAATGTAAAATCTAAAAAATGTAAAAATGGCGCTTAATTTTTTGCCAAAACCAAACTTCTATAGAATACAATTGTATGCAATGGTAAATAATAATTTATTTAAAAATGGATAAAATACTCAATGCATTTTAGCTCAATGCATTTTAATTACAATAATTTGTCATAATACAGTGAACGCTCAGAATAATGAAATTACTATTTATTGAACTAGCGAAAAGAGTTTCTAGATTCCATCATATAACGATTTGGTGAACTATATACCGTTGTATATAGAATAAACAGAGATTGCGGAACAAATCCAAATGGGCTAACAGAGGACTAACGCTGTTAGTCTGGAAACGCGTTGCCTCATACACTCGATGCGTCATTATCTTAATACAGACTATACAGACTCTTGCGGATATTCGGCGGTGCTAATGGTAACGCTAATGGAAATACTCTGTTAGCATTAGCATTTGAAAATGACTGAGAAATAATAACAATGATAGAAGATTTACTTCATGGAATCGGTGTATGATGGCGTACTTGTGTAACGAAATGCAGGCAATTGACATATTTTGCATTGGGATTTGTTACAATTCTTGCTTGGCTTGAATCAAATTCCCTATAATCGGCATTCGGACATCTAAACTGTGTCAAATTCTGAATCAAAATTCCAAGAATAAATTGATTGACATTTCTGAGCGTTGACTGTATAATTTGTTGGTCATGCCACATAATCATTTATTTTGAATATTTATGTCGATGACATTTTGAATTATTCATGCAAAGCAAATGTGTCGTTTAAACGTCATTTAACGTTTACCTATGTTGCAAATGCTTTTAATCAGTTCAATTTCAAGTCATATCATTGAACTGCTTTTTATTACCCAATTTAAAAAGTGCAATCAGTCGAATACGTTTTTGCCGCATTTCAAATGAAATTTCAAAGACTTCGAAAATTATATACTACTTAAAAATTGAGTTATGATGTTGAAAGTGTTCGAAAATATATTAATGAACATGGTGGGGTTATGTAGGTGTTTCCAAGAACTAGTGGGTTGAATTATAACGAGATTTATTATGATATTCCATTTCATCTTTTTTTTCTCGTCAATTTGATAAGTTTACTATTGAGTGTTTGTAAGTGCTTGATATTTCTTTTTATGAGTGGTTTTCATTCACCAATTGATTCAAAACCTTGAAAGGTAGCTTTAATGAAAATGGAACTTTTACGAACAACAACAAAAAACCTGTGGACAAAAGCAATTGAATCGAATCAAAAAATGTAAAAGTAATTCCAAACACAATCTAGTATATTTCTTAAGGTTTTTTTCTCGTATTCTAAAAAAAATCTCATAATAAAATGGCTTTTTCGCTACACAATAATAATATCATACAGGTTTTAATTTATTCGACCGACCCATAAAACATTTTCTACGTGTAACACGAAAATCAGTAATCTGTTAAACACACACTGAAAACTTTGTGCGTCACAATGATAAACACATTTAACACTTTCATCACTTTCAGAATCTCAGAGCACAAGAACCACAAAGCCTCATAAAATCTGAGCATTTCAAAACTTTGTTTCAGAAATGGCCTGTAATGGAACGGTTTTAATACAATTTATTAGTCTAAATTCGGCATTCTCTTCCACATCCCTTTCGATTTCTTTGTTTCACATTACGTCAAATTAGTTATAATTTGTGTGTGTTTGTGGTGAAATTGATGAAAAGCCGGAAATTCCATTGTTTGCACCTTGTGCCATGTTGCTGTTTTTTATATTTCTTTGGGTTGGTTTCTAATCTGCAGTTAAATAACATTATAAAAAGGAAATTTCAATGTATTGCGGTACAAAACTTAATCATTTCAATGCCAACGCTGGAAAATGAAGTGATTCCATTTCAGAATAAACTGCCATGTGTGAGAAGTGAGAAACGAAAAGAAAAAAAAAAGAGTCATTTAATTGAGTTTGAAAACGCCAAACAAATTACATACGAATTAATGGTAATTGTATGAATGAGTCGTTGGGTGGTGTTTATTTTTTTCAATTCTTAACAATTGCCGTTGGCCATTAGCTGGTCACATTTGACCTCGTGATATTTTGCATTTTTATTCATTATTTTATTTATGTTCGGATCCTCTATTTTTTTTTTTTACCACTATGTTAACGTTGACGAAGTAAAAATCGATGAACGAAAAACAAATGGAGCAGAAGAGAAAAACAAAGCGTTGACTTTGCTCTAAACGTAATGGAATTGTATTTTATGCTTCATTTGTCTCGTATTTTAGTTCACATTGGTCATTCAAAGCTCAATGTGTATGTTGCTGTGGATCACTTGTTTCAAATCAATGCAATCAAATGTGAGCTTTTCGCATGCAATAATCTGATTGAAAAATGGGACTACATTTTAAAACTAACAGCGCCATAATTTTGGTGTCCGCTTTTAATAACATTACATTAAGCCAAGCAGCCCACAGTCCAGTATTAGTTACCACCACAGTATGCCTTTATAGCTGAAATAAAATTACCATTTAAAACTTGGTTGTTATTTTGATTTCACAATCTAATCTCGGTGTGTGGTTCTGCGTTTACGACACAATTTTTAAATGCGCACAAAAAATGTAATGCATTCAATCAACTCACTTAAGCTGCGGAGCTTAAGCGGGGTCCAAGCCACAAAATACGCGCAAATAAAATCCACACACAAAAAAAAAAATGTGGAAAATGGCTGCGCAAAATTAGCTCGTAAAATATTCCTGCATCGCTTAATATTCAATTGAAATCTTTTTTAATGGATTCAATGTTTACGTCAAACTGATTTACATTTTTATTTTTCGCTGGCGCTTGCATTCTTAGTCACTCTCACACACGGTCCTCGCAGCAATTTGCGGCGCTCACACTCGATAGCGTCATTTAAGCCGAACGACTCCAATTAACCAACACACTTAGCTCAAAGTCATCACGGTTTAGCCAATGTGTTATGTGGATCGAGCTCACGTCAAAGATATTCAAGGACGTTTCGATTGATGTCAATCCATTGTCTAGAATTTTGATAGAAATGGTAAAATATCGAAGAGACCCACACTTCAGCTCCATCCGCTTCCAGGACCAGCTCTGGCTCTTTCGCTGGTTCAAATTCTTTTCGATCTTCGTTATACTTTTATTGATGCCATTACCACGTATTGTCGATCTTTTTCTCTTCTTATTCGTTCTCATTCTGTTCGTCCTTGTTAGTGTTTTTAGTAAGCTCAACACTTTTTTCTGTTTCTTCTGTATTTGCTTGCATTTTTTTTTTAGTTCTGTTTTTTTTCTGTGATGTTACTCTTTGCGTATTATTCTTAAGCGAATTTGTGTGAACAATTCCAATTTTCTTATACACAAACACTGGATTCAACTGATTCAGCCATCAAAATGTATTGGCACATTCGAACGATTTTGGTGATGGTGTGTGATGGTTGAGCGGAAAAGTGTTGCCGTGCCATGGCATGCCATCGTTAAATTGTGTTATGTATAGTGTTCGCGTCGGGGTTTCTTCTATTTTTTTTTTTTATCTATTTCGACTTTCATTATACAATGAATTATATACATTTGCCGTCTGCTCGGTCATGGTGTATTGGCGCCAACGTCAAAAATATTGTGTAAGATATTATGAACCCATTCGAAAACTACGAAAAATGCCATACTAATAAAACTCTATCTATGTTTAGTGCTGTTTTCGAGTAACGAGTTCCAATTCTCTCTTACTCGCTCTCTCTCTCTCTCTCTCTATCTCTTTCTCTGCACATTTCAGCTGCTGCCCATGGATGAAGACAGTAAGAGAAAGCAAAAATACGTCTGTAGTTTTGTTAGACGGAAAATTATTTGTTCGCTTTTCTTTTGTTGAGCGCTCTTGTTGTTGATGCTGTGTGTGCGTGGCGTTTATTTTTGGTAGTCAGCAAATACTGAGATCGGAACAAATGTATACGTCGACCACATTCACCACCAACACAAAATCCCGGCTAGTATGCGCGTGCCAACCATGCATAAGAAACAAAAGACGAATACCGAATCAAACAAACAAACAACCAAACAAAAAACGACGCAAGAGAATTCGACCCAGCGACAAATTCGTGGCACACACACACACACACAAAAAGCGATAAAACCACGCGCTCAGATAAACTATTTTCCAGAAGAATGAATGCCACTGCTCTGTCTGCATAGTAGCAAATTGCCATACACTCTGCTTTAAAAGATGCTTAAATTTTTCATCATTTCAAATCATTCGGTCGGTTTCTATGTTCGGTTTGTTTTGTTGAAATTTTCAACGGATTTTTTCCATTTACGTACGATTTCTAACATTGCCGCTAACATCCAACCATTCATTTCGAATAATGCTGTTGTGCGCGTCTATTTCGCGTATGTAATTTAACGAGAAAGAGAGAAAATTGTTTTTACCAAACGCAACTCCATCACCGAAATGAAATGAAACAATAAAAAACCAAGCTAAGCTTTTGATTGTAAAACTGCGGCGCAAAACAATGGCCAAATGAAGATATAGAGCGAACTGTTACAGCATCAATGCCACCAGCGGCAATAATGACAACAGCGCGGAAAAAAATGAAGCTGTGAAATAAATGGGCGAACAAAAAATCCCATTCACGCATCCCAAAGTATCATGTTTTGTCGCATTTTAATGATGAATTGTTTTGTGAGTGATTAAGAAATAACTAGAAAGAATTGACAATAAAAAAAAACCTTCACACACACACACACACATACACACTGGCGCCAATCGTAATTTACCTCAGCTATTTACATCGCAATTTACTCCATTCAAATCGTGTTGCCATTGTTTCATGCGAATGAAAGGAGCTCATACAAGTAATTAGCATTCGTGTGAGTATGATCTCCGTATCGTGAACGATGCCAGAGGACGGAGTCGAAGTTGAAGTCGAATTAATATGCTTGCATCTGGTGACCTTGCCTCATGTTCTTCATTTCAGCAGCCACATTCTTTCGTCGTCTCGACTTAAAACGCTTTAGTCGGTCTGCTTACTACGCCTTCTTAATTTCATCAAAAAACATTAAATTCTTATATGAAACCGAAAACTTTCAGGTTTTCGAAGCAGACGGCGCTCTGTTATTTCGGGATGATTGTTTTTTTTTTATCTCTCTCTCTCTCTCTCTATTGGATTTTTCTTCGACTTCTTTTCTTTTTACAGCCCATTAAAATGAAATGCATTAAACCTAAATGAAAGACGTAATTAAGTAAATCACACTTTGCCCGTCGATCATTTTGAGAGGGACGTAAATCACTAATTAAATCGTTCAGCTCAACTGAAATAAACGTTAGATGATTTCGTTTCGAAATTAAATCAATTTCAATTTGGACGAAACAATTATAGATGACGTTCATCGATGCAACTTCGACAGCTTAATGCCAATTTAACCACACACCACTTTCATCTAGGTTTAAATGCGTTTCTACTGAAATATTTACATCACACCCAGAACGGATTTCCATTGGCTTAGTTACTTAATTCAGTTTAATTTTATTCATCGATTGTCACTTACCGAATGCTATGGCACTATCTCGATGCCATAATCGAGTGGAATACATAATATTGCCATATCTTTGTGATACGGAAAACAGTTGAAGACACATACACACACACACACACACACACACACACACACACACACACATAATATACACATGCCAATCAGAGGATAGAGTGAAAGAGCGTCAGTTTGGCGATCAATTTTCGAAAGCTTCATTTTCCGAATGTCGTTCAATTCGGTAAGATTTCATATATGAGTTTGTTATGGAATGGGTTTTCCACCACCAACTTCCACATTTTATCTATATATAGAGTTGAATGGTGACAATGGTTTTTCTTGGTAGTTCTATTTGAAGCATATTTTGAATCGACATGCGGTTAATATTCAACGAGTTCCGGGGATGCTGTAGATAAAGACGCTATTACAATTCCATTTAGATAAAGTTGACGGGAGACAATTTTTCGATGTATGTTAGCAAGAGACCAACAAAAAAAAAGAACGAAACGAAAATTCGATTTTTCGGGTCGCATTTCTTCTTTGCCATTCAAAGTGGCTGCATTTAAACTAATGAATTCCGAATGGGCGGAATAGCTGAACGCAGTTGTGTTAAAATGTTCGCACACACACACACAAATATACAATTTGTGAAAATGATGGCAGACACCGAATTTTCCGTTGCTTCTAGTTTAAACAACAATCATATACAAACTGTGTGAGACAATTGAAAGACATAGAGATTGCAAAAGAAGTTGAAACATACGGATTACGTGAATATATTTTTAGACCATCCGAAAATGCCAAAAGTTGTGTGGATACGATCGAAGTGTTAAAATGTGCTGTTATTCAGTTAGTGTTTCTGGTTTGGCTGGTGTTGCCATCACGGAAAAAATTGTCAGCGATAATTTTAGCGTTTGATATATCTAAATAAAGCAATATCGCAATGGATGCGAAGAATTTGAAGCATATTGTGTGCATATAATATCCATAATGAAACAAACAAGCTCGCACAATCTCGATATGAAAATGATACAAACGGAAATATACATATGATGTTGTGTTGGGTGCGAACGAGATAGAGATTGTGAAAGACCAAAAGAGAAAGAGAAAAACAATAAGAGTGAGAAGAGTTAAGGCAACAAGAAATGGCAAAAGCCATTTTAAGCATTCGTGATGATTATTATTAAGCGACAACATTAACCGAAAAACGGAGCTGGCTGCACAGGGCCAGAAGAATGGGAATGAACAAAACGAGAATGGGAATTTGCAAAACTCATATCAAAAGATATGGATATGGTGGTAAAATTACTGTTTTGTCAAAAGTTTGTCTTTATTTGATAGCCGAATTTCGTATGACGCTTGATATGACTTGAATGTTTTGTGTTGTGATTTCGAAAAATCAACACTTGAGACGAACTTTGCCGTCAATGTGTTGAGTTTTGACAAGTTTTTCGCCACTTGTGTGTTTATATATGCGTGTATTTGCGTCAAACGAAAACAGAACGCCACAAAGAACCAAATGGGAATTTCAGTCTCCGAGCAATTCATCTCGGAGCTCGGATTTCGATTTTCAACCGGCTGTCCGAAAATCTGGTGCGCATTATTTAAATTTTCGGTACCGTACGTTGTTCTCTGACGCAAATGTTCGTATTCATTTTTCGGTAAAAAATAAATAAAAAAAAGAAGAAGAAAAACAATCAACATGCATATATATCATGCCGGATGCTATGGAATCATTGAATAATTATCTCAGAGACTCGATGACTGTTCGTATGTTACCCATAGCAATTCGTATGGTGTGTGGCTTAATTCATGCATACATTCAATTCTCAATGATTTCAACCACAACGATTTTGCAATGCACTTATTTGTTATCACATAATGAAGGAAACAGCGCGCACACGCACACGCACACGCACACGCACACACACCACAATGGATCGATGGGTCGTTTGTTCTGATTTCAACTTTGTTCACCCCGGCACTAGCACTCACACATCATTTTCCAATGCTATGATGCTATCGCCTTGGACTGTTAATGCATGTAGATGAACACATCGACACATGCAAAGGAATACAGCCACCAACTACCAAGGATATCCCCCAGTGCAGCGGCCATATTCATTAGCAAAGTTTCGATGATTTTATTTATCATCGTTTTCCATCTAATTTCTCTGAATGTCATAAGAGCCAATTATTCGACATTATTTGCACATAAATCCATTTATTTACTGTAAATTCCAAAATTCTCTTCTGTCGACTGCGTTTCATATCTCTGTTTGATGAGGTTCTTGCTGTTTATCCAGTTTTGTTTGTATTTTTGTTTGCCGTTCAAGTTTTTGTTTATTTTTGTGATTTTCAAAATATGCATCGAAGCTATTTTGTTGGTTTGTTGATTTCCTCGGTCGCATTGTTGTCTTTGACACACAGAAACGAAGCACTGAACAAAAGCGCCACTTTGCACACATAAACACACATATTGGTCTCGATTTGGTTTCATTTCAAATTTCGACAACTGTGACATGCTTGAATATTGAGTGACAAGGATCATATCTGCATACAAGACTCCCGACTGACACAGGTAAACGCCATGAGTTGTTGCCGTCATTTCCGCGGCTTTGCGAAACTCATGCGTTTGAACACAATCAGTGTTGGCAAACCGTATGCAATGGGGGGTTTGGAGATAGGCAGGAGGTCATGGCCATTGACAGAAGTCTGGATGTCTTCATCGCAGGAGGGTAAACCCGGAATCGCCACCCTGGTAGGGGCGCTAGCCCTTCACTAGAAAACAACTGTTTTTAATGCTGTTGTTGTTGTAGCGCATGACGTGAAAGCCAATGTGAAAGCCAATTCAAAAGAACAATTGTTTGAAATGGTGTTTGTGAGCCATACATGTGCGATAATCTTGCAGTAAGCTGTTTTGCGACTTAACACAATAAGCTAGCTGGAACACTTCAAAAGCTTTAATTCTCGATGAAAAGACGAGAAAAGCTGTACATTTTTCCAGTCATTTTGTTATGTGAAGCATTAAGAGAGACTCTTCTGCAGAACTTATATTATGTTGTAAAATTTAAATAGCAATTTCTCGTAGGTTTGAAAATGTAGTTCACTTAAGTAGTTGTTGCACTCTTGTAAATATAAAATTGTAGTTATTACAGGTACGGAAACCATCAATTTTAAGTATGATGAATGAAAAAGCTTATGCACACATTTTGCAGTGCAATTTTCAAGTTCAGTTTCAATAGCATTGTAAATATGATTTTTCGAAATTGATTCAAAAAATTCTTTCTGCGAAAATCTCACAAACAGAGAGAAGATCAACCAATGACAGAAACAATTTTTATTTTCGTAAAATTTGCAAAAATTCAATCGCATTTCGTCTTTATTGCTGCCAGACAAAATGATATTTAAAGTGAAATATGCTTTGTGCTGACATAGCATTATATTTATATTGGCTCAAGTGATAGCAATGTAAATTGAATTTTATTTACCCCTCTTGGTGTATGAGTATGTGTGTGTGTGTGAGAGAGAGAGAGAGAGAGAGAGAGAGAGAGATTGTGCCATTGGCATACAATGCTTTGTTTCAATGGATGTTAACAGTAATTCTGATAATGTCTTGCCTGGGAATTTGTAAATTGTGCATTTGCAATATCACGACTCGAAATCATTTATCTGCATTTTACTCAATCTTCGTGTGTGCATATGATGCCTTGTGTGTGTGTGTATGCATTATCGATGGTTGTGACAGCAACAGCAGACATTGCGATGTAACATTTTATTGTATGACGTCATATTATGTGATTGCACACAACTTGGATATTGGCACACAGATGGCAATTTCAAAATCGTAAACGATAAAACAATAATAATGTTGCAGCATCAGCCTTGCAATTTAAAAAAAAAAAAACAAGCAAAATGGCACAATCAAATGGCTATGCATGTCCATAAGTCATTTGCCGAAATGAACGAAATGCATTTCAATGTGGAAATGTGTATTGTTCAGCCAGACGACTATCTGGGATATCAAATGCACACCATTTATGCTGTCTTCAACATATGTGTGCAGTGGGCATTCGTTCATTTCGATCGACATTCACAATTGCATGGGTTGTGAGCGGCGAACCGGGGACATAGAGATGCTTTAATTTTTAATTGACTGCAACAAACGAACCAAATAATTTATTAAGTTTTTGAAATGCCAGCGAAGAATTTCGGCCACAAACGATTCATTCAAACCATTTTCTGCCTCTTTTATTTCACATTTTCTTTCTCTCTCTCTCTCTCTCTCTCTCTCTCTTTTTCTCATTCGATGTAATTCTGTTGTGCATGAACGATTACAAGCAGTGCATTTATCAATCACTTCGATGAGCCCCTACAGCGATCTATCCCCTGAATGGAAGCTTGACAATCGTTTGAAATAGAGTGTAGCCAGCCGTAAGAGCTTTTCACTGGGTGACTCTCGACTAATTTACCTAGTTCTGATTTTCGTGAACTTGCACCAATCGTAATCACTATTCATCCCACACGACTTGCTTGTATATTTTTACATTTTCATATATGCTGCTGCCTTGGATATGTTTCCAAGCAGTTTAATTTGACTTAAAATTGAAATTTCCATGTAAACACGTAATCAATGCATTGTACGCTCTTTCGACATTTTATGAATATCGTTCAATGGTGTCGAGCGCACACGGTCGGTTTGTACCAATTCCAAATTATACACACTTTATGTAAGCTTTCAGTGTAACCAAATTTAAATTGGATTCATGCCAATTTATTGAAATAAATGGCACAGACTCTCTTTCTGTGTTTCTCTTTCTCCTCTCGCTCTCTCTCTCTCTCTCTCTCTCTCTCTCGCTCTTTCTTTCGGCGTATGCTTGAAATTTCTTCGTTGTTTGGCATCATTTCGTGTATTTTCGGATACATTTGCTATCTGGATGCCCCGGAATAGTTCAGCTTTCTGAAATTGTAATAGTTTCGTAAATATCGAATATTTGTATGACATTATGCGTTCTGCACATGCACAAGAACACCAAATGCTTCAATGCAATCGGATTGTACACAGTACAGTTTATCACGTTTAGTTTCATCTCGTTAACAATTTCAAATAGATTCCATGAATTTTGGGCTGTGGATTTCAATGTTGCAAACCCAGCAGCACATTTGAATTGCAGCAATTCGAACATCAGCCATATATATGATGTGGGTAAACCTTGTAAACAAATAAATGCCAAAAAAAAACACATAACAATTGCTTTCGAAAGAAATTCATGCAACCTAATTTCAACAATTTGAATATTGGGTTTTTCAATTTCGACAATCATCATAAAATCAGGTCAGGGCCAATTTGTAGCTGAAATAAATTTATTGATGGTTGAAAATTTAAATTACCTGTCACATATCTAATGGTACAGCATATTTAAGCAAATCATCATTTACAGTCATTGCCGGTGCTTAACTCAGGGGGAAGGCTTAGAGCAAGGGCTAGAGGAAGGCTTGCACATCAAACAAAAGGATGATCGAATTGTGTCAAACACGTACTGCTGAATTAGATTGTGTGCGTGGCACATAGACATAGGGATATATTTTCATAGTGTTCAAAATACCTCTGTTAATGAGCAAGTAAAAAAAAAATAGTAATTTGTAAAATATCATAAAGGAAATTCAAAATGTGGTTTCTAATTGCTGCACGATCCGTGATCAACATAATTAAAAAGGAATAGCAAGTGTCACTCTTAATTCATATCCATCCCCTTTGAGACAATAAAACATGAAACTCGCGAGTAGCAATTGCAGATGTTATTTCATGAAATTCTCAAAAGAAACCGCCTTTGTTGGCAAATGATACATACATCAAATGTTGAAGCACAGGGCAGATCTATTCAAATTGGTCATATTTTATGTAATTTTATGGACACGCTACATGCAATCTAAATCAGAAATAAATAGCCATTTTTGACTCAGTGACCCTTATGACTGACAACGCCATTAGTTCAAGTTTGAAGCAGATGGAATGGTGACCCAATCGTTGCACGACAAAAATGCGTTTACATTCTCATAAAACTTTGACAGTTTTACCAACCACTGTTTCGAAAGGTTCCATAAACCCTTTCATTTTGGTAACAGGTTGCATTTATTTTGGTCGAAACTCTAAAAAATGCAAGAGCAATTTTCATTTTGCGATTAAATTTATTTACAATGTCAAATTAATCATTGAAATTGTCATTTTGCGAAGCCAACAATTGCAAAATTTCCCAACCACATTTTTACGCTTTGCTGATTAAAATTCATTCCATATCTCCCGTCAAATTTTGCCAGAGACGGTAGAATTATATCAACCCTTTTTGTTCTCTCAATGTTTCCATGGCAATCAATAGATTCACTCGAATCTAAATCATGAAATATTGCTAATTGATTGGTTAGTTGCTATGAGTTACACTATACTATACATGAATGTGATTAAAATTTGTGTGTGTGTTTTTTTTTGTTGATAACATAAATAAACGTATGCAACTAAATATGTTCATTATCGTCGCGGCTTTAAATGTTTCCTGTGGTTTGCGTAATTTTGGAAAATTGATAATCAACGAAATCATGTTCTGTTGAATGTCTATAGCCAACACACTAGAAATTGAAAACCAACATTGGGGGGGTTCGCAAGTGCATTTACGCACACACACTGCGACCCCTGATATTTCAGTAACGAGACAAATAAAGAGAGACAGAGTGGTTGGCGAAAAATTGGCGTTGAAAATCAATTGAATTTCGAATATTTGGCTGCAGTGTTGATTCTTGATTGTGCCCAAATGCGTGTTGAAGTTTCGTGATGAAGTAACCATGAACGTAGGCTATGTACACATTGATTTAATTTATGTAAATTTATTTAACAATTTTATGAGACAAATATAAACATATGCACACATTTATACAAATACAGCCATTAACCGAGTATATTAATTCCGCATGTTTCATTCGATGCGGTTCAAATGCTGGATTTATCAAATGAGGTTATTACCTCATGCAAACGAAACTAAACCAGAAAAAAAAACGCTTCAGCATGTGTATGATTCGTGTATCAAATTTATTCGCAGCCTAGTTCGCAGCATAACACACATTGCGTTTTGCGAACGAATCGAATAATAAGTAGTTTTAGATTGAGAATATTTGCTTAAATCTTGAAAACTAATTAAAATGAAAGTGAATCTTTTGAAATAATGAAGCAAACTTCGTTAGTACAATCCACACTATTCTAGACTAATATCCGGTGAAGGTGAATGAACAAAACAAACGAACTAGACGGATGTGTGTGTGTGCGTACACACCCGTTCACAATAATTTCGGTTCTAATTAGAAAATTGATGAAATATGCAATCGAAGCAAGCGATTATTCATCAGCTACAGGTGATACAAAACCATGTCCTTTGCTTTAATCAGATCCATCTCCACAATCGTCCATATCCACATGCAATCGAGAGATGGAGAGTGAGTGAGTGCGTTCAATAACATAAATCGTTTTTGTTATAAATTCAATCAAGTACCAAAATGAAGCGCACATTAACATATCATGCCCTAGTTCAATGTTTCGATTATATGGCAAGCAATGAATTTTGGGTATATTGTGGTAACATTCGTATACAATTCAGCATTTGATGTGTACTTATTGCTCACAGTTTGAGATTTTCACCCGCATATCGCACATGAATTCGACTCATGTGATCGACATTAATTACAAGCATTTAATTGCTATTGCAAAGCATATATTTTGTCGAAACACCGACCACTGAACACGATTGATTTATGAGGTGTGTTCATTTTTCGACAATGTTTCAACCACTTTTACCTTTGAACCATACATGCTGGCTCATAGCCAATTACACTGTGCGACAAAATCAAACTCATCGAAAGTAAATGGGATCTCTCAAAAGCAGCGTGTTACTAGAAGACGAGCTGAGAAAAACCTCATCTTTGGTTTTGCTCTAGCACGTCAAAAAAAAAATTTTTTGTTGTCTTGATATTTCGGCTGTTTTCTCGATTTGTTGTGATTTTTGGTGATTTTTTTGAGTCAAATTTTAGTCTATAGCTCGATACTGGCTAAGAATTTTGAGTTACAATGTTCAGCAAAGTTGTAGCTAAATGTATTTCAAACAAAATTGAACATACTATACATCTAATATCACAACTGTAGAGTCCATGGAGCAAAATGTCGAGAAAAATGTGATTTTTTCGATTTTTTCACTCAAAACTCATTAAAATGTCCACATTCCTTATTTGTATCAACTGTAAAGTTGTAGCCAAATATATTTCGAACATAATTGCTGAACAAACTATACGTCTAATGTCAAAATTGTAGAGTCCATGGAGCAAAATGTCGAAAAAAGGTTATTTTTCGACCATTCCATACCCGATCGATCAAAATTCACATCGACCGTCCCAGATTTGAAAAATTTATATATGGTTCGATTAGTTTAGGTCCAACTAAGAAAAATCCGGGGTCGTTTGGTCGAAATTTTAAACTTTTTGCAAAAATTTGGGTAAAATTTGACGATCGATATCTCAACCATTTCGAAAGGTAAAAAAACCGCATGGATCTCGTTTGAAAGGTATTGAGGCAATATTATACACCGTTGGAAAGGTTTTGACCCCCAGGACGCGAAAATATTTTCTTTGGGAAATTTTGAGTATGACGTAAAAGTGAAAAAAATGGAAAACGGACACCCCTGGATTCGAACCTAAATATTGGGATGAGTATAAAAGTGTCCATATTTTTGACTAAGCCAGATGAAAGGGCTTGAGGCCAGCTATCCGAAACCGACTCTAACTCAAAAAAAATTGTATATGTGTTTTCGAGATAATCGCGTCTGAAGATGCAAAAGTCGATTTTTATGTAAAAAATAAATTTTTTCAAAAATGTTAAAAACTCAAAATAAAGTAGGCCTCAATACCTTCCAAACGAGATCCATGCGGTTTTTTTACCTTTCGAAATGGTTGAGATATCGATCGTCAAATTTTACCCAAATTTTTGCAAAAAGTTTAAAATTTCGACCAAACGACCCCGGATTTTTCTTAGTTGGACCTAAACTAATCGAACCATATATAAATTCTTCAAATCTGGGACGGTCGATGTGAATTTTGATCGATCGGGTATGGAATGGTCGAAAAATAACCTTTTTCCGGCATTTTGCTCCATGGACTCTACAATTTTGACATTAGACGTATAGTTTGTTCAGCAATTATGTTCGAAATATATTTGGCTACAACTTTACAGTTGATACAAATAAGGAATGTGGACATTTTAATGAGTTTTGAGTGAAAAAATCGAAAAAATCACATTTTTCTCGACATTTTGTTCCATGGACTCTACAGCTGTGATATTAGATGTATAGTATGCACAGCAATTTTGTTTGAAATACATTTAGCTACAACTTTGCTGAACATTGTAACTCAAAATTCTTAGCCAGTATCGAGCTATAGACTAAAATTTGACTCAAAAAAATCACCAAAAATCACAAAATATCGAGAAAACAGCCGAAATATCAAGACAACAACAAAAAATTTTTTGACGTGCTAGAGCAAAACCAAAGATGAGGTTTTTCTCAGCTCGTCTTCTAGTAACACGCTGTTTTAGAGAGATCCCATTTACTTTCGATGAGTTTGATTTTGTCGCACAGTGTTATGAACATTACATTTCACAATATCGTCTAATGAAAATGGAACACACATTGAGAACAAGCGTCTGTCATACGGATATGAACCGTCGGAATGTTTTTATGTTACCGACTTGCTGACTTTCATGCGCCGAGAAAAATGCTAATGAAAACATTGCTGATTGCTTCACACACTCTTGTATCGCATATATGCATCCGATAAACAACAAACAATGTTTGGTTTGGCTTTTCGATGATATTCATAATTAATTAGCTAAATGGAAACATACATTTTGAAGAATTATATTTTCGTCACAATATTTTTCAGTGCAATCCGCTCACCTCAAAAATCCATTCTATCTGGTATAAATTTTCTTTGTGATGAATTCTGAACTCAACAAGACATTCGCAAAATGGCTCAACCCGGGATTTTCGCACAGCGATACAAGTTTTACATACACCTTTTCATTGAATTGGTTTTAAATGATTGTTTTGTCCAAGGGGAAAATGATAACCGTTTTGCCATTAGAAACGTCAAAAGTAAATTAAAGTTCCTTCCTAATATCGAAACTACCACCAATGAATCGTATTTTTCCAGCACTATAATAATGTGCTGTATTGCTGTAGAAATATGATTTCTTTGGCCGATGTAAAGATTTTGCTTGGGATTGAATTGTCGGGGAGAAGCAGGGTGGGTGGGGGATTGGTTAAAATTCAAATACCTCCCTTGTGCATGTATACAGCATACATGTCAAGTATGTCTTTTTCATCAATTTGTGTTCATGGCTGAATAGATTTGTTTGATTAGTTTCACTGAAACATTCATTTCGTTGCCAATGAAACTGTTGTAAATAAAAACCGGTTGGCAAAATAGAAATTCTATGATACTTTAATTTACACACTTTAGCGTTCCGGAGTTTAGTATTCACAAAAAAATTCTCTCATTTTGATGTCTTTTATGTGAATAAAAACATTTTCTTATTTTTTTGTGAGTAACATCAGTGAATTTATCAGTGATTTGGGAAATGTGAAAGCAGAACTAAATAAACACAATTCTTGGAAAAGCACAACAAAATTAACTCCAAGTGCTCGGATGACAACCATTTGACTATTCCATTTAAATAATCTGGTGTAATCAAAACCTAAGGTGAATTCAATTTTCACCTGTGCATAAATTTCTCTTTAAAACATAATTTATGGACATTCACAGACAACAAAAAAAAAGCAACTGAAAATAGAGTGAAAATCTCAGCTAGTTTCCTATTTCCAAAACCTGTGTGTTGGTTTACTTCATTATCCGCTTTTAAAACTTAATCAGATGAAATTTTCCGCTGTTTTTTTTCCTCTCATTAGAGATTCATGGTCGGAAGCATTTACAGCTGTGATTTGTGTGGCGACGGTGAGCTGGGGAAAAAAAACAGTGTTTATTCAATGTAATCCTTCTTATTAAAATGCCGGGGAGCCTTTTTTTCTCCCAACGGCAGCAAGAAAACAAGCCTAAACAAGCTTTCCGTATAGTTCAAAGTGTAACCGTTATAAACTGGATGAGCCCGTTAAAAGTTGATCAACGTAATAATTTTGGATTAATGCGACTTAATTGTAATCAGGTAGTAGATCTGGATCTAAGTGAGCTGTAACTCGGCGTTTCATTACCCGTTCCCTTCAATCGAATGCGAACCAGTGTTAATAAACAAGAACACTTTTTGCTACTTCCGTCGTTAATGTAAATTGATTCACATTTCTTTTGCAATGCTGGAGATTTGTAAAGCCCAGTTTTCGTGTTAAAAATAGCAACAACAACAAATCTACCTGCATTAAGGCACATAAGTCAGATTTATTTAATGCTAGATTCTTTCGTTCGCTCTCTCTCTCTCTCTCTCTCTCTCTCTCTCTCTCTCTCTCTCTCTCTCTCGCATGCACACGGAACGCAAGTCATATTGTACGATTTACGCATCTCGATTTGACTTTCGTTCTTTTTTTCTCACTTTTTCTCCCATTTGCCGCACCTATTGTGATTATCACGCAAAAAACCGCCAACTATGCCGGAACTTTGACAAGATTGAATCATTATGTAATGTGACGTAAAGTGTTTTCATTCCAACAGCAACAGTAGCAGCAGCAGCAGCAACAGCAACGACGTAAAAAAGCAAAAGTGGAAACTAAACAGGTTCATTGCACATCTTTTGCGGTATTTTTCATTACGTCCTTTATGTTTAATATCCTTTCGCTGTTTGTTCCATTCGCCCGTTGCTTTCTCGCTTTCTCTCGTTCTCTGCCTTTGAAGTTGTCGTATGGCATTTGTGGCCGCAATACACCACGTTAAAATTGTTTGCCATGTGAAAAGATTTGTAACAGATTCGCTATCCTGCATACCAACGAATGGCATCGAGATGAAAAAAAAAGAGTGTTAGAGCAGGAGATGAGAAAGAGAAAGGGTAAATTCCTGACTGACACATTTGAAAAGTTGTGAAATATTTATTTGTGTATGTGTGCGTTTACATTTGAAAACAAAATTGCGGTGTGTGTGTGAGTGATAGAGAGACAAAGATAGAGATAGAGATAGAAAGAGACAGCGCGTGCAAATTTAAAATGTGAATGTGTGCCGAAGAGAAATTGCAGTACATTAAATATATTCCATGTGAACGACCGGAAGAAACGAAACAACTCTATAAAATACGAGATTTTAACCGAAAAAAAAACCGTCAGAGAATGTAAAAGAATGAAAGAAATGGTAGCAAATAGCTTGATAAATGTGAGGGATGACAAAAATCTACACAGTCACTCTCTCGGCAGTGTGTATGGTACATTTACCACGGGGAAAGAAAAAAAAAATACGGTTTGGCTTTTCGTACGCTCGACAGTTTGGTTCTAGTCTGGTTGGGTCTAACTCAATGACAATAGACCATAGACTTCATTGGATGCGTTTGTGCTTAGCTATTTTACATGAATGCGAAATTAAAGCGGTAAAGTCAGTGAAAAGATAAATACAGCATATTTAAAGCCCTAAAATGGCTATAAATAGTAGAAATGTACCCCATTAGAATGACAGGCACATTTCACAGTGGCACACACACACACACACAGACGCACCGAATCACCGAACAAAAGCGACAGAGAGCAAGAGAGATAGAAAACACTTACAATCGAAACGGCACAGAAGTGATTTCTTGCAGCAATCATTCGATGTGAAAAATGAATGTTGAATCGTTAAATTCGAAGGAATGGTGTTTGTTGTCTCTCTCACAACCACCAAATTGATCTTTATTCGTATCATGTCGCATTTTTCGTTGGCCTTTTCTCTTCGTCAAAAAAAAAGCGTCACTCATTTATCGAGTATCTCAAGCGTCCATGTCACATAAAACACTAAATTCAACTGATTGCCAAAGTGGCCGCCACCATTGCCCGCATTACAACGTTTAAATTTATTTAATTTACTAACGATCTATTTCTCTTTCCGTTTCTTCGAATGTTACGCATTCGCATTTTATTTTTCTTCTCATACTTTATTCAAATCATTCATTTTCCGTTCCGTCAGTTTTTGTACTTTTGTTACCAGAAAAAAAAAAAAAAATCTTCGAAACGATATGTAAAATTGAGAGTAACGAATTTGTGCCAAAACAATCGAATTTTCTCTATTCGAATAAATTCTGTAATATCGGGCATTGAGTTGATTTTTAGCCTTAGCAATTGATTTCAATTGATGTATTGACAATGAAGATTGACATGTTTTCAAAAGTTAAAAAGTTCACCGCGTTTTTTTTTCTCGATCCACTCGCCCAAATGAAATTGAAACGCACAACCAATTCGAACATCACTTGAATCGAATGAAAAAAACAAAATTCGTCATTTAATTTATTATCCACAATTAAATTTACTTGAAAGTCGTCCAGTATCAATCAAAGCTTTTACGCTGTTGGATTGCACGGCTCTCGATTCGCATCATTTACCACAGATTTGGGGAGCCAATCTGAATCGTCGCAATACGATTATTTGTTATGGCTGTGTTTTCTGTTCTTCGTTTCATTGTTTTTCGACTGGAAACTCAATGGGCAATTGGTACGCTTTGGTGAATGAAATTCAGTCGTTAGGATGCCGCGTCGGCAAACGAACGCATTATTGCAATGCTATGTATTAAGAAAAAAAAAGAAAAACAACTTAATTCACTATATCGCGTCGATTTGTGCCAGCCAACGTCATACATTCCTCATGTCGAAATAAAAATTAATTGAAAATCATGGTTGGCATTTTGTGTGTGCTTTTTTCTATTTACCATTTTGCAAAACCATTGATACACACAGATATGAAGCAATGGGAACGATATATTTTAACAGCAAATAAATGCCACTACTGTCGTCGAAACAAACGAAGTGAGACGAGGGGAAAAAACCCAAGCAAAATACAAACAAACAATATTATTGAGATGTGTACATAATTCTCTCATTTGACAAACAAAATGCGAGAAAGAGCAGAAAAAGGCCATAAAATAAGAAAACGCAGTAAAAAAAAGAGAATGGCGGCTGCGTGTCTTCAGTTACTTAAAATTAGATTGGCACGCATCGTCGAAAGATAAAGGATGAGGAGGATGTGAACGAAAAGAAACACACGCACAACCAAGAGAGAGGAAGAGAGAGAAAAGAGAACAACAAACTCACTGAATTGAAGCGTTTTCTTGTTAAGATTTTTGCCATTTATTTTGCATGTGCATAAAGAATAATTTGATTATAACGTTGTTTTCAAAAACAACACAAGTGAATAAGAAAAGCACATAACAGATGCGGGATCCATTAAAAATTAAATGAGAGAAATTCCTGCATGGGAAACATTTGCAACGCATTTTTTTTTTCATCCAAATTTCGAACACACGAATCGATGTCACTATAAATTGAATGGGTGATACAACCAATTCACATGTTCTTCAGACACACATGCCTCTGCGTATCGCACACTTTTGATAAGAACTCGAAGAAAAAAGAGTAAAAAAAAAAAAAAAATGATAAAGAAGAATGACGAGACCGCAAATGGAAATTCCATTTTTCCCAGGAAAAATATCAACAACCTTTGGTATCGCTTTCGGTCTCTTACTCTTGAGCAACCCCATCGGCTGTCATCGTACACGACGACGAATTACCAAAATTAAATTCCGTTATCAGTTTCACGTCGGAATTAATCTATGTGGGCTTGCAAAGTCTATCAACAATGCCATTTGCTAGTCACTGCGCGTACTCGGCAAATGATAATAATAATGCAAATATATGGAATGTAAATACAAATCAAACGCCAATATTACAACGGCGGTGGTGCTTTGGCAACGCCATGTGCTTTCAAACGCTCAAGAAAGCGCTCTATGTTTCATTCAGCGTTCCGGATTTATGTATGAAGCGACCTACAAGAATATGAAAGAGAGCGAGAGTTATGGGCTAAAATTGAAATGATTCGCAACCAGAATCGTGCGTGTGCCTAAATTGATTCCTCTTGATGTTTGCCGAAACGAACAAATCGGTCGTGGTGGTTTTTGCATTTTCTTCAACCGAAAATAATCAGAAGATCGGGAGTAAATATGAAATTGTTCAGCGTTGTATGACAGCGCCTGAGGCTTGGGCTGACAACACTGAACTTATGTGATTGTCTTAATTCGACTGACACCAATAGTCTCAAGTGCTGTCTCGTATGCTCACGTGTACTCATGTGCACGATGAGCGTCGTGTAATTTTCGCATGTGGAACGTCGAATGTGATCTATTAGAGAATTTGATTCTATGTTTAGATTGACTCCGGCTCACCGATATCTTTCAACACACGTCACATTTCCATTTTGAGTCGGAAAAAAAATGTATGCATGTGAGTGAAAGAGAAAGAAGAGGAAGACCAAGAAGAGAGCAGAGACACACCGCAAAATGTTGAAATGCTTGCAAACGTCATGGTAAAATGAATTTGGTGTCGATTATCATAAACATAACATCCACAACGACATTAAGAGATAAAACCATGCCCAAATTTCAGTATTCAACGTTGCATTGCTACGGCTATATGGCTGCTATGCCATGCACAAATTACATGCGCCACTCACAAATTAGATAACCAGCATCAATAATTTATCTGCCGCCGAAATGAATAATGTAAATCAAGCAAAAATTCAATTTCGAAATTGACTTACCTCTTTTGCATTGCAGACACAGAGAGAGAGAAATAGAGAGAGAGATTGAAGCGATGCCGCATTAACGATTCCGTGCAAATGACCTCAGCCAACGGGCATACGATACCATAAAGCTTAAAAAGTGCAAATCAAATGATTATTATGAAATTTCTTCAATTTCTCATCAACAAAATGAGAGAATGCAAAAGTCTTGTTCGACATTGATAGTACTTTGGTTCAGAGATTCTCAATATATTTAAAGCCGATGTTCGAATGGGTATTATCAAATGGTCGGATTAGTTTTAAGAAATTCCACCCATTGACGGTCGCATATTGCATACTAAACGATAACGATATTGAAGTATGAACAAATGAACATTCGTTTGTTGCTTTAAATATCAGATCAATTGAATACAGAAAATGGATTACATTTGGGGGCGAGCCAATCCTTCACTTTGATGTGTGTTCGATCTCAATTTATCGATTTGAGTCGGTCTGCTTTTTCTGGCTTTGCTGTCAATCCTATGTGTCTTTAAATTGTCTGCATATAATAGTAATAAACGTAATGAAATAGACACTCGCTTGAAATTGGTTTTGTCGCCAATTCCAAATGAAATGGCAAAAGGTATCGTTATTGAGATCTCATCAAATAGCAAGGTATTTCCCATCGTGCCATCCATCGGATCCATAAGATGCAATGCAATCTAATGAAGTTATTGCAGTAATTTCGAATTTAAATGTAAATCCCCAGATGGATGGAAAGCTTTGCCAATAATCGCTATCTGTTCAATTGCTTCCGAGCATTAGAAAAGCGATGTTTTTGAGATAAAAAAAAAGAGAACGAATCGAAATCTCCTGTACGAAATTAATTACAGCAAAACCAATGCGTTTCAATAAGAGCATCGAATATACAGTATTGATATTACCCATTTGCATCCGCATACATGCAATTACATGCTTTGATGGTTCGATGCTCGATTCACCCATTGAATGAAGCCGACAGAAAAAAAAAACAGATCGAATGGTGGAGAGGAACAGAGAAAACATGCAGAGAAGAGAACTGGATTTGATTTAATGGATTTTTTTTTTAAACGGGCGAATGAAAGTGATGGTCGTCTTGAATTTTTAGCAAACATTCAGTCAACGACTCTTGTCAACAGTTCAACAGCTTGATGGTGATGTGTGATTGCAGCCAAATGCATCCGATGCTCGTAACGTTCGCATATTCATCATCGAATTGACCTACAATTTGAATTTTTCCACATTAAACTCAGGTCAATCGCATTCATTCTGCACATTTTCCATTTTATTTGTACTCCCTCTCTATACCTCACTCGCACACACACACACACACACACACGTCGCACATTCTGCAAAATATTGGCTGTGGATGGAAAAACTTGTTTTGAATCTAAACTTAACAACCATTTCTTCCAGCTATGAAAATGCTTTAAATTCCAACATCGGTACTCGTATTCATTTGAATATGTGCTGATCCATTGTCGCCACTTGACGTCGCTGACAAGTTTTCCATCACAATTTGAACGAAACGCAGACACAACGCAATTCGTGAATTTCCTCAAATCAAATAATTTTCAATTTTTGTTTGTTGAATGTTGCTGTCGTTCTACTTTGCTTCTGTTCATTTTATACGTTCGTTTTGACTTTGTTATTTCCCGTTAAGGACACTCATCACATTCATTGCCAAATAATGTTACATTTGGCTTGTTATCGGTTTTAATGTTGGCATTTGGATTGCTCATTTTATATCACAGCAAAAAAAAAAAAAATATATTTTATCATGATAATTTTTACCAACGCCAAAAACTTCGTATAAAAGTATAAATTACGATATTATTTTGCATAAGGCCCATCGAGTAGCAAAAAGTATTAAAGTGAAATAATGGGCACCCGAACAAACGAAGAGGCAAACAAACGAAAGGAAAACAATGTTTCGACCGTAAAATGTTATAATAAGCGGAGGAAAAAGAAACAACACAAGAGAAATGGTTGGTTCTCTGTTTTCAAACGGAACCAACCGTTCTGATACGAAAATACGACGACCATCAAGCCGAAATAGCACATTTACTCACTCGAAGACGACGAGCTGATGGGGCCAATGTCAGAGTGAATCTCAAACAACGAAAAACCACCTACACCCCCCCCCCCCGAACAAATTTGCTGCGGTTGTACCATACACACGCATACAACATAACCACCATTCAAAATAAAGCAACAACACAAGCTATATTATCCTTTAATAACTTTTTATTGTTATTATTTTTCCGACACCAACGAAATTTATTGTGCATAGAAATGTTTGGTTGTTTTTGACTTTCGCTTGGAATACAGATCTAGTACCAATCATAAAATACAACATGCTCTTGCCATTGGTGTTGTTTTCTCCACTCCAATGCATCGAGCATGTTTGCCTTGCCTCAAGAACCATTCGCTAAATTTACCATAGATAATTTCACAGCGATAACCAAACACCAAGAACACAAGCAGCAATCATTTTTCTCTACAAAAAAAAAAAATAATGAACAAGTCAAATGTTTCAGCATTTCAATGCATGTTATTATTACTCTAGTTCAATAGTGCTATTCCTCTGATTCCTCTATTGAGACCTCTGATGGTACAATTTCAACTCCAAAAACAAATTTCCACTTTACCATTGCTTTTGGTTGGTGCTTTGATTTTGCTGCTGCTCTCTTTTAGCCGCATTTGCTATTTATAATAAATAAAAAAAACTATCAGAATTTTCACTATTTGAGTGTGTGAGCCCGAGTGACAAAAAAAAAATCATCCATGTACAAAAACGATGCACAGCACAATGCTTCATTAGATATTCGGAGAAGATACAGTTGCATAACATGTACATTGTACACACGTACCCATTTTAAGTACGATTTTTTCTTCTATGTTATGGCTTTGTCACAATTTATTTTATGCTGGTACCATTTTTTTTTACATTGAAATCCATAAAATGATACTTTTTCATCACTTGAACTATCTGGTTGTTTTTTTTTTTTACTTTTCTTCCAAGAAAAATGCGACATTTTTCCTTGATCTTTTCTTTTTCAATAGAAAGTAATATGGAATTCGCATAAAAAGGCGCATGGAATTGAACAGACAAGAGTTCTCAAAAGAAAATCTCTGACAAAAAAAAAATGCAAAGCTTTTCATTATAAAGAGTTGCGCGTAAAAAATGATGATAAAAAAAAAACTGAATATTTTATCTTTGCCACGCGTGGCTTTGAAAGATTGTCCTGATACTGATTCTATTCGTTCAAATTGATTTATAACCATTTCGACTGGATAACGATTATACCGATTTCCGCTTGTTCTTCTTCGTTCATTTATTTTGTTGTTGTTATTGTTGTTGTTTTGGTATCTGGTGTACGGACGGTAATATAAATGAGCGTTCGATGCCATTCTCTCCTTCGCTCTATTCACTTCATAGCATTCTAACATGATTTGTGCACCGCCAATTGCACTACCATAACCAGCTCAACGCATGATATTTTTCGTTTTTATTTTGCGCGCGCTCCATTCACCTCATTCCTCTCTCTTTCTTCCACATAAAATAAGTTTTAAAAAAAATGTGTACGATATAATTCACACAGAAAATAGAATAGAAAATTCTGTTTGAAACGTTGCACTCGTTCATATCAACATTCCCTTGGAGCAAATGAAAGTTAAAAAAAAAAAAAAAATATTATATACATTTTTTAAAAGGATCACGTGCATCATTATGGAAATTCTCGACAGAAATATTTTAGCCGGAGCACGTTTTTATGACTGAAGGAATCATGACGATGTGACGATGAAAGCAAAAAAAAAAAATTGAAACGACTGACGGTGAAAATTGATTACTCTTGAAAAACACCTTTTGTGCATTGGCACATGGCACATAACACTCAACTTTTCACTGACTTCTCTCTTGCTATCCATATAATTGAATTTATTTCAACTACAAAGACGATTATTTATGCATAAATCAATCGAATATTTTCTAATTGCGATTATTTAGAGCAGAACAAAATGTCAATCTTGCTTCAATGCATTTCAATTGGAATACAACACCAACAACAAATGCACTGAAACGTGCTTAAATTCGATCCGCACGATGATTTCAATTCACTAGAGCTTAGCAAAAACTACCGAACAAAATGCATTCTTTCTTGCAAACATATTTATGGAGAATATGGAGTATTGGTATTCTAGGTGGTATATTGTTGACAAACAATAATACAAATATAAGAGAAAATATCGAAACAAAGCTTGAAACGATTTCGATCGTTCATGTCAATAAAGATAGTCAAATATGCAACAGGTATGACTTATTGGTTTCATAAAAAATTATTATGATGATATGACGTCAATACAAAAGTAACACCTTTTTATTTCAAATAAATAATTCGACGGAAAAATCTATTGAAAACTCGTTTATTTTGTCCCAATTTCTATGTATACTGAAATACCTCAAACGCAATCAATTTATGTCATATGAAAATTGCTATCAATATATGGGCGAATTGTTTGGAATTACCATTTCGAATGTTGTGTTACATTGATGCAGTTTAAAATGCGTTTTATGCCAATTTTTTTTGTTGCCATTGATTTCGCATAAAATTTGATGTGTTTTCGATAGTGCGTATGGATAATGACATTTTTGGTATTGGAGTATCGTGATTGATTTTCAATTGATTGGCATTTTTATGGTACCCCTCATGATGCATCGTCAAAATAAAATTCCGATGTGTTCTCTTTCTGTGTACGTCTGTCTTTCTCCATACGCACTGCAATCGTTTCACTGTTGAAGTAATGGCAATCATACCAATAGCATGACAAATTTCAAGAGGTAGCAGTAGCTCATTCGATTTTCCACATAAAATGAAATGAAAAAGACTGGAATTTGATCGGTCGTGGGCTAACAACGAAATGGAGCATTAAAGTCAATTTGAAAAAAAAAAGAAACAACAGATTCGTGGAACTTGATGTTTTATTGTTCAATATTGAGGTAATGCCACTTTGAAATGACATGAACGTTTTTAAACCGCCTCCAAGCTCCTATGAAAACGCGTCGGTCTTGTTGTCATGCCCTAAGCATGATGCTCGACTCTGTTCTAGTATGATGTTTTTGAGAGTTTAAATTTCACATTATTAAGCCCTCGTTTCGTATCAAAAACAGCCACGAATGTAATGAGCACTTGGTATAGCAGATCCAATTACTTTCAATGTGCTATTTTGACAGCATATCGTCAATATCCGAAGAGTCAAAGTAATTTGATGCTTGAAGTTTTATTTTATTTGATGCTTTCAAACAATTGAACCATATATAGAGCGGTCTAAGTCCAAACCACCCCATACCATTAGCTCTACGATGTAAATCCAACAAATTGTATTGCTATTCAACCCGGAGCTTTCTCATACTCTCTATCGCATTCAATATGCTTCTTGCATTGACTGTCTGGAAATACAATTTCGATTTTATTTTTATTCGCCGTGCTCGAAGTGATGTTGAGCAAGAGAAGGAAAAAAGAAAGATCAGAACAGCGAGACAAGTCAACAGTTGTGAATGAACCAAAAAAAAAACGGTATTACTTTTTTCTGTAATACATGTAGGTATTTCGGTCTTGGGTCTTGAGCTTTTTTTTCTCTATGCGTTATGCACTATTCAAATGGCACACGTACAATTGATGTTTTCTGTTGTTGTTGTTGTTGTTGTTGTTGTTGTTATCCTTTCTTTCTTTTCATTTTGGTGTGTATGTTTGTTGCTTTTGAAATTGTTGCTTCAGTGTAACGGTCCCCAGAGTTCCTCCACTTTTCTGATTGTTTCTTTTTTATTCTTAGGCAATGATGTGATTTTGACGACGATGAATAGCTTGAGCATTTTCTTTTTGCATTTAAATGGATGTCATGTGAGCAAATTCATGGGAATATAATAAGCAGCATGCAAAAAAGACGACAAAAAGCAAGAGAGTGGAAGAGAGGCAGATAGAGGGCGGAGAGAGAGAGAGAGAGAAGGCGAGAAAAACTCAAAAACATCTTTTATGGATGGTGCATTAAGTGCTGTATCCTCTGCTCACTGCTATTGAAGTTGATATTGATAAATACCCCAATGTGTGTTTCTGTATCATTTTTAATGGCATCGAACTCGCAACTGCAAGAATGAATTCACTGCTTTATATTCGAAGCCAACAAAAGTCGAACTGTTGTCCATTGAGAGATCCAATGAATTGGCTCATGGATATTGTCTCTTTTGTCAGAGATTCGCGTGTGCGCGCACATGCACGCCCTGCATATAGACAGCACGCATTTCAATATATCGTCATTCTTTAAATGAAATATATCGCCTTGATCAACCCACAATCCACATACGCCACATATCACATATGGATGCAATGATTTTAAGATTTCTATATTTTTTTTATTATTATTTTTGCTGCAGACAATCGTCGTTGTTCCAAGTGAAAAGCAAATCCATGCTGATGTTGTGTGTTGATAAGAAAGCAAAATAATGTTCATTGTTTGTATTTCTGCACAATTCCACTGTGACTGTGCGACTTCTTGTGCTTTTACGTTTGCTTCGGTTTCAATTGTTGCCGTCACAACAGAACAGCCACCATGAACAATAACCTGACTCTGTCTGCTGATAGTTATTTTATGCGTTTTCAATTTTTATGATGCTATAATATTTGCTCGGCACACAATACCGAAAGCGATAAAGTCTACTAGCAACTGGGATGAATGGAATTTAATGAAACGAAATGGGGGAAAAAAAAACACAAAAAGACACGCAAAACAAACAAAAACTAAAAGCATTTTATTACTTTGTCTCTGTACTTTGTAGACGATGGTGAAACACACGTGGCACACAACAAAAATGTTATAAATTAATTAAGATCGGCTCACATCACTTGTATTCCAATTCGATGGATAAACATTGTGGGAGAATATCCATATCCATCGTCATCACTTCATCGAATGCACTGCCGAATCAGACATCAAATATTTTAATTGTTTATTGCATTTATTTTTATAGACCCTTACTAATTAAATCAAAACAATGCGTGCACTAATGCATCACACATTCAAAATGTCTTCACAAGTATTCAATTTCAACGGATACTTGCATCAGTTGCTTGTTTACTGACGTATTTGCTTACGTTCGTTTAATTTTAGCTTCTCAAGGGAATAATTCCGTTTGCTTTGCAAACATCTTTCCACCAATAAAACTTGCTTAAGAGCCTAATATAGACCTATGCTCACCCAAAACTATCTCAAATGTTTTCTTAAATTGGTTACCATTTTGACGTAGATACTTTTACGGTGGCAAATTCCATGTGATTGATATAGTTTCGAGGCCTTAAACGAAGCAATCACTGTCATCAAATTGGAATCAATGCTATCATATGGAATTCCCCATTGACTCATTGACATTAATCCACACTTTATCTGTTCCACTTTCAGCAGAAAAAAAAACCCCAAAATCGATACAAACACATCGAATCAAGGCTACAATTCTCCAAAATTGGAACACCATTATCATCATTGCAATCGTAGTCGTTGTTGTTGTCGTTGTCGTCGTCGTCGTCGCCACCATCATCAACACACCAATCATGTCACTGTATTATTTTAGCTACACAATTTTCCTCCACTCTACTGAAATGTTTACCTAATTTTCATGTTAAACATAAGCTCACTCTTTATTTTGTGTCGTTTCGGCAGTGCTTTTCTTTCATTCTCCCTCTTTCATTCTTATTCTCAGGATTTTCCGTTAAAGCTTTCGCAAATGCATCATCTGTATGTCTTTGTAGCAACAACAATGAACATTACGTTTGGGGGCAAATTCGAAAACGAAATGACTGACATAACAAAGTGAAATGTTTTTCTACTTATTTGTAACATTGTATAAATCAGCAGTCTAGTTCAGTCGTGTGCAATATCATACATATCAATTCTCTCTATATGGGCGAATGTGTGCGTGCCTGAAAATGGAATCAAGAAATACAATAAATGTTGAAAAACCTCAAGCATCAAAAATTCGATACACAAATTCTCGTATTTATTTGGTCTCTGTCAGTTTAGAGTTTGATCATCTACAACATTGTATAACCGATTGCAAATCGAGTATTGCCGATCTAAAATCTAGGTTGGTGCATTTTTTTAAAACTTCAACATCATTTTTGGATGTTTTTGAGAAAAAAATCACAAAAGCAATGAATCATATAATTGTTTCATTTAATATTTAGGATACAAGAGATTAGTTGAAATAGAAGGATTTAATAATAAGTCTAACGGCGCAGAATTGTGTAATGCTTGTTCCTGGAGAAAATGCATTTAATATTACAGCTAACATAACTTTTTTCGTAATCCCAGAGGCGATCCCCTTGTGAAAAAAAACGATTGCCAGCCAGTCGACTGTTAGACGACTATAGTCGATAAATTTGGGACAATAGACGTCTGAAACCGATTTTTATGTACTTTAGACGGTTTCAGTCGATTGCCAATCGATTAAAATAAAAATAACTCACTCGCCGCGTCACAAAACTGATAGAAGAAGTGCTGATAGATTTGAATCTGTCTCAAAATTGAATTGTTTTTAGCGATTAAGTTAACAACTGCAAATTACTCTCCTCGTCTGATTGATACACCAAACGACAATTACAGTTTTGCCGTACAAACAATGCAGGAGAATTGATTTTTTAATATCTGAAAATTGTAGACAAATAAATGATTAGATCACGTGCAACCATAGATCGATATTGATATATCAATAGTGACCTTCATGTAGGTATCACGTGTAGCGCGTGTATTTGCAAATCCCTCAATATATATGAGTTTCTGTGCAGTAGCTATAACCGCAGGTAGTTGCTTTTGCATCTCCAATGGCAGCTCATACCAATTCAGTGTGTACAAATCGTCGTTAACATCGTTGAAACGTTGTGTGACTTGATCGCCAAAATTACAGAATAAACACAATGCAGCACTTAATGTTACCATAGCGAGACAAATTTGAGCACATCCAGCCATTTCGCCGGTCTCTGACATCTGAACACACAAAAAAAAAGAATAAAAGGAATATAAATCATTCGATTGAAAATCGTGTCATTGATTTAAATGTACCGAACGAATTTGTAGAAGCACACCACCAAATGAGGCAATAATGAACGTAAAATACACCAATAACACTCCGCCGGAAAATTTCGAAATACGATTTGTGAATCTGAGGAAGAAGAAGTGAAATTTTCTGGACTTTTTAGACATTTTGCTATGATTGCTATTACAGAAATTGCTCACAACAGAGCATTTATTGAAAAACACATCGCTAGGGGGAAATCGCTATTCGCCATTTGCATAGTAACGACGTATTTGTGAATATTTGCATCATATTCGCAAGTATATTTATATAGCATCATCCGTAGCTGTACGCGCATACTAATAAATAGTCCAAATAAGCTGTCAGTTTGTGTGTGCGCAGCGAATGTTGCGAATGATGCGAATGGTGCTATGTAAATGCTTGCAAATATACACTCCATCATTTGTTCTATTCGCAATATTTCCAAGATTTTTGCATTATTTGATTAGCGATTTTCTCCCTAGAATCGTGTGTTGACCACATAGTATGCGGTCTCATAGTAGTAAGTCTAATCAACATGATGATTTGAATCACGAATCACGACAGGTGCAATTAAAGCTTAAGATAAAATAAAAAGAACAATTTCTAATGGAATGTTGAAGTAACACAATAAAAATCAATAAACAGTGTGTTTATTTTTAATGGGCTAGAAGCCGAAAACGGCCACTGCTTATCGCTTTTTATTGTGTTAAGATAAAATATTAATATAAATAAAAATTGATTTGTGATTGACACTTAACTGTTTTGCCTCCCCATGAAATTCAATAAAACCAGCTAATATTTGGTTCAACTCAATCTGCTTGCTGAATGTAAATTTCTTCTTTTCGGGCGCTAAAATGTCCTGCATTTGACCTAATTTCGATTCAAGATCCGAAATAAATTCCGGTGGATAGGTACAAAGCCCAATAATTAAACATATTGATGTAATCAATATGTCCGATACAGTAAATGATACTATCACTTGAATGAAACTACAACAGAAATATCCGATTGGAGTCTTCCAATCCCACGGCAACCTTAAAAATGTTGAACAATCCACATGGAAAATGATATTAAAATTATATTTTTAATTAATTCAAGGATAAAAGAAACATCTTACGCTGCAGGAAGCAATTGTTGAAAGGTATCTTCGGAATAATCAGCAGTATAATATCTCCAATATGATGCAATAACTGGTGTAAATGAGAAAAATGTAATCCCCATTCGGAGCATAATTAATCGTACTTTTCTTATCAACGTATCTGCTCGGTCTTTTGCATTTTCATAGATTTGTTTTGCCATCAGATGTTTGCTTCCTTTTTTTTGAAAGTGATGCGTAAATATTTTTTGTAAATGTATTCAATTTTTTTTTGTTTGACTTACTTTTCTCAATCATTTCGTCAAGATCAGCAAAGAGTGTCTCGAGTTCTTTTTTATTCCAAAAGCACCAATTATACAACGAAATCTCTAGTAATGAAAGTAGCACATAATTGAAACCCTGATTATATTCGTCGCTCGTTTCAGCCGAAAATATTACAAAAGATATTGTTGTAATGACATAGAATGCAGTCGTTCCAAGAAAAAATCCACTTGAAATGTTTGCAATGCGCCGTGCGCGTGTACTTGAATCTCGTTGCAAAATCCCTTGATAGCACAAAACATCCCGTAACAATTCTAAAGATTCCATTTTGATGTGAATCGGCCCTGTAGGTTTCGTCTCGGAACTCTAATTATGATCTATATACCAGAATTAACCTTATTTGACTCTTGGGTTGAAACTAGACCCAGTAAAAGGGGTGTATGTTATAAGTTCAATTGAAATAACTCCAATTTGTTTTCGGGAAATTCGATTTTTCGGAAATAGCTACAATGGACTTATTTCCCAAAAGAATTTAGTTATTTCAATTGGAATTAAAGCAAACAGCACAGAAACAATTGTAGGTTCTTATATGGAAGTTTACCTTCGGATTGGTTAGTTCAATTCCGGAATTATTCTTGGATTTTTTTTTTCAAATTTGTATTCAATTGATCAGTTGATAAATTTGAAACCTCCTTTTGCGCTCAAAAACTGTTATTACAATGAAAGTGTACTTTTGTCACCTTTATTTTAAACAAAAATTTACTTTTACTGTCTCATCTATAACTGCTTGATACTTGACTGAAATTTTGGGAAAACTAATTCGATTTTTGAGAACAACAAATAGAATAGCCCGGTAAGAGATTCGGATAACAACTGCATACACATCGATGGCAAATGAGCTTTTATAGGGCTTGGATTCCTTAACTAATTCATTTTATTCATAAATTATCAGTCTTAATAGATGTTCAGATTTAAATAATAAATGTACCATTTTTAAGTGGCTCATTGATATTTTCAACAGATGTGACGTATTTTAAATGCAATCATTTACATACTTTAAATATTTAATATTGAATACTGCCTTTTTGCATTGGCGCGTGGCAAGTCGAGGCACTGCAAAATATGTCGATTCGCTGTAACTCATTTTACTAGTACGCGATCATATACCGATTCCATGAATTAAATCTTTATACATGTTGTTCGATGGAATTGTTATTATTATGGCTATAATTTCTATATAAGGTTTAGTTCATCGAATCTGTGTGTGGTGGAGTCTAGAAAATCCTAGGGGAAATAACTGTCGCAAATACTGCAAATGCGCTGCAAATGAAGCAAATGACAATGTGCTTATTTGCAATCATTTACATATCATCATTCGTAGCTGCACGTGCACATGGACACCTAGTGTGAGCTGTTTGTTAGTATGCGTGCGCAGCTACGGATGATTGATAGTAATGATGCAAATGTATATCCACGGAAAGTGTGCAACAGTTTCAAACTGTATTTTGAACCTTATTGTACTGTCCAATTAGAGTCAACTGTCAAACTGTTGCGTATTACTTTCTGCATACATACCGGCCGTCATTTCCCCCTAAAAAGTCGTCAAATCTTCTTCGGTCCGGCGCGTGCACTAAAAACAAAGTACTTTTTATAAAAGTTATTATTATTTCAACGTCAAATCAAATCGATTTGTGTTAAGTGCCGTACAAGCAAGCGTACGCCCATTGAATAATAAATAGAATTATAAGAAGAATTACACTTCGAGTGAAGCCCAAACTGACGCTATAAATAAATTAATAAATAAATAAGAAAATTATCTTTTGGTCACTGTGATTTTTTATTTGTGTTGATAAAATAGTCAAATTAACAACGCTAAATCGAGTGTAAGGTTGAGGCGTTGAGGCCATTCAAAATTCATAAAATATGTAAATATTTACATGGAAAATGGACAGGATGTGTCATTTCTAAACTATTCCTACTCATAATTTCCACCATATTTCATTTGATGTTGAAATAATAATAACTTCAATAAAAGTTTCTTTGTTTTTACAATTTAGCAGTGTTCAGAATTGGTATAGGTACTTTTCAAGATACAGGTAAGATAAGTTTACCTTACCCATTACCTTAGTAATGTAATCTTACCTTAAAATAGTAAAATAGCCCGAAAAAAGCCTAAAGACACATTTCATACGACCTCACCTTTGAGTCTAGTTCAGGTACAATACCTGATCTTACCTAGATCCTTTTTTTTGAAAATCGAAAGAACTTTACGTTACCTTTAAAAAAAAAGTATCTTTTCCGAACACTGCTTTTCGTCCACATGCCAATTTAATGGAAATAAGTAATAATGTTAAACGGACATCAAATTTCCTCTAGCATAAATAAAAAATATCAGATTACATGACACCAAACACTACAAAATGAAGGACTCGCATAAATTCTGGAATCAAAGTGAAGCAGATGATAGTCATTATCTACTAAATTATTAGTTGGTGAGAAAGATTTATAGAAGCAAACCTCCCCGTTAGTGGAATTGCAACGGGTAAACATTTTCTTTTCCATTACCTGAAGGTTTCCACCATTCGGAGTTTCCATGAATTAGAGGTGAAATGAATCAATTTAACAACTGTTTTAACGATTTTCCATTATCTGGAGGTGTTTTTTTTTTCAAATATAATTTTTCTTTAATGTTTTTATCGTTATTTTATTTATTATTTAATATTTGACATGAAAAAAAAACTAAACAGTGATAGTCAAATTAGGTGGCTTTATAATCGTTAGCCAACACCACAAATACATACACACTTCGTTCGAGAACGAAATTTGTACCTCGTTCAGAGGTTTTTTTATCTTCCACATATATACAAGTATCTGAAAATTTGGTTGGATTTAATAAAGAGTTACATTATTGCAGAGACAGTGTAATAATACTTTAGTAATACTCTGTAGAGTTTTGTAAAAATAACAGGTTTTTATCATCCCAGAATTTCCAATTACTACAAGCAAAAATGTAAAAGATACATATAGTATCGCACTGAGACGTCTTCTGAAAATCTGCTTTAAAGATATTATACCCCTATAGAACAGAGTAATACATCGTAAGACTTGCTTAAACAAAACTCTAAGTATACGAACGGCATACTGGTATGTTACACAAATGTTGGGCGATGACAGTTGACTGGGAACTGAAATAGATACAATTCAATACAATACTCGATGCTCTCTTTTCATTCGGATTCCCAAGCGGTTGAAGTGTGTGTGTGTGTTTTTTTTTTCTTTTCTTTCCACAAATTCCACTGTCTTGCTTTTGTTCGCTTTATTTGCACAAGCATTTTCAATTTCTTGCAAGCATTGCATTTGATTGTTCCATTTTCAGCTTCTGCAGAATCATTTTCATGTTCATTGCCATTTGCCGCATTGTGTACAGCCATTGGAATGCTTGAATGGCGACATAACAATTGAGCTTTGGTCGAGAAGTGAACAAGCGTGTATGTGTGGCATGAACGAGTTTCAACCAATTTCCCTTTTTCGCCTAATTACAATTTGCTCGTTTCCATACAATTTTAGCATATATTCACTATTATCACCAACTCTGAAACCACTTTGACTTTATCACTCGTCGCAATTATTCGATGGTATTTTAATTTTCTTTGTGGCAATACCAAATGACGTCCGGACCTAAGATAAAACCGTTGAATTGAGTAATTAGATTGATTGTACAGTTCCATGTTCATTGTACACTGTACAGTGTTGAATTATTACAATCACGTTGCGTGTTTATTTCGTCGATTGTTGTTGGTTTAAGTGGCATTTCTTTTCGGCTCAACTGAAATGAATGCAAATTACTGTCTATTCCGAGACTAGATACGAAAAATGGGTTACGCAATACAATATTTGTTTTTGATGGAAAGTTGCCGATGTTGCAATGTCAGTCAGAATGGTTGTTAATATTTGCTGAGTGGCCTTGAAGCGATAATATTGACGTGAATGCCCAAAGTGAACATTTCAGACGTATATATTGAAGTCGCATGATTTATTGGCCGTCGAGTAAATTGCTTAGAAGTAATGAAAACTTATCGAAAACATATTTTTCTCAGTTTTTTTTTTTTACTTTAGATTCGGTTTTTTTCGTCATGTTTTGTAACCATTTTTTTTAGGTAAGCACAAACCATGCCAACGGTAGCTCACTATCAAATCCAGACACAATAATATTAGAGGATTCTTTAATTTATGTGCATTTTTTTCCCCGTTAAACGGTTTGAATGAACCTCGTTGGATTTCATTTCTTGTCGCATCCTCGTGCTGATGATGGTGCTGCTTCAATGGAGCTCAATTTAAAAAGCAGTCACCATTGAAAATCGAAATACAGCTAAATCATCCGTAAAGTAATCGTTTGATTAAATTTTCGCCTTTCACTAACCAAACACACTTTCATTTTTAAGCGAATGAAGAGAGAGGGAGAGAACAAAAAATGAACACAATTGCTGCATTTCGTTTGATGGGTGGCGCTTTGCGCTTTCACTACAAAAGCAATGTGAACAATGAATTTCTCGAATAAACACTTGCTACTTGCTGGTGGCTAAATCATTTTCAAACAAGATGATGTACATTTTTCTCTTTGCTATGCGAATTATTTTTGCGCCAACGAAATACATTTGTTTGTATAGTTCGTGTGTAGCATCTTGTTCGTGGCATCTTTTGCATTTGATATTATCGCAAAGTTGTGCATCAAGAATCTTTATTGAGCTACAACAGCAAAAAGTAATTGTATCGATCAACACCAAAAAAAAACCCCGTTGATTTTATTGTTTACATTTGATTTTTGTTGTTTGTTTTGGCCATTTTTACGTTGAAAACCATTTGTTGGTGCAGTGGTAAGTTGCAATGCATAACACGAAAAACAAAATCGACTGCTGTCTTCCGCGCGAAGTGGTTTTTTGCATAAAGAATATATTCTTGGAGCGCGGAGAATTCTTACTTTGGCAACGGTTTGAGCTTGTGTTCCGACAAAAATGAAAAGTGTTACATGAATTTTTCCCTTTGGTTCGTGGTGCATGCACAATTTTAATCAAATCCATAGAATGGCATACGCGCAGCAAAAAAAAAACCAATTTCGCTGGAAAATTCTTCTAACGGAAATTGTTTACTCTGCTGTGTTTCACACGCTTCCGAATCAGCTCACACACAAACCAAAACCAATATAGTATTTTTTTTTTAAATTGTTCGTATAAAAGATTTTTATAGCAATAACAATAACGTTGGCTGAATCATGATGGTTGGCGGTTAATCTGTCAAAAAAGAAAAAAAAATGTATTGCCTTTTTCTTCGGTAAGTTTTTGACATTTTGAATGTTGTTTTAGCGAGAGAAATATGTTTCCCATGGCAATAGTCAAGAAGTAGATGGCTTTGACAGCTCCATAATCAATCCGATCAGAATACTTTTCCGTTGAGTTTGCAGTTGCAAAGTGATTTCGTAGTGAGAAAAATGTTCAATTTTTCTTCCATATCCAACCAGCTCACCAATAAAATTCAAAGCGTTACTTAACTTCTCTGTCTGTCTCTATAAATTTGATAGTAAACGACTTTCATGCATGCTGAGCTGCTACCGCGCGCCCCATTCATGGGAAACATTTCATTTCAAAGACAGTGTGACTGCAAAATGGCTGCACGTAATGCGTTCTAAACGTGCTTTGGTTTCATTCGTTGATCAGATTTTGATGTTGGTATTGTTGCGTGCTTTATCTCTGTTCGATACGCAAGTCGGCCATCAATGCCAAAGCTAAAGTGATTGTCTACCAGTCAAATATTGGAACTCGATTACTTGTCATTACTTGTTTCAGTCTCCGTTAAATGAGCTACACTTTGATGCAGCATGCTAAACCCATAGGCATGAAGGCCAGATCCGGTTTTTCGCTAAATCGACAAGTGTTCAAATTGATATTATTTTCATCTGGAATCTCAACAGCCCATTTCGATCACAGGCTTGGTTAATTTATAAATAATCTTGAAATGCTCGTTAGTCTTTATGCATAACAATCGAAAAAAAAAAGATAAATTCTTATATCGGTGATGAGATGTCTGTTTGCCAACCTCTCACTTCTTCCAGCCACACATTCAATGAATACGCTATTATCAATTCTGATCACGTATTCACACGTTTACTAAGTGCAAATGCAGTTCGTTCATCGTGCACACACACACACACATACATTCGCTCGTTTATAATTGTGCATGGAAACAAGTGGAACACAAACACGAATAATGCATTTGTTGTTTGTAGATGAATAGAAAAGAAAGATGCTTAATCAATCAGTTGAAGGCGCGAACGTGAACGCGCTTGTATTCAATCCAAGCAATACCATTTTCATCTCGTCTATGTTCACTATTTATGTGAATCATATTTCTTGAACCGCAACGTTTACGGAATTTTTATGGATGCAAACATTTCGACACCGAGATAATGGAATCCAGAGCCAGAGACTGCTATAGAGAGCGAGCGAGAGCGAGCGATAGAGAGTGAGACAATGAGTTGATGGTGTTTTAGTTCGTGATATATCATTGCCACATTAAATCGACCGCATGTTTATTCAACTTTAACAATGAAATCGGATGTTAAGCAAAACTGATACATGCACCAAATATGTCTGAATATATGGGGCAAATAGAAAGCGATGTGATTGCCATCGCGTGATGTATTCCATTACACATGCACACGTGGTTTCAGGGATTCACTCAAACGCGCAATTATCATCTTTCGACCAAACGGTGCTAGTTCAATGATAGCATTTATGTGCTTCTTTTTCTTCAAAAAAATTACACAAGTATACAAACGCAAGTGCTGCACGCAACTCAGCTGCAAAACGCACACTTTGATATTCTCTAAGTTATATGGTGCGAGCACCGGGTGCTTACGACCGATACACGGATAATGCAAAAGCATTGGAGCAAATTTTTGATGAAGTAAATGATAACGTGCGGTAAAGTGATAGACATAATTAAATTTATACTTTATTCACGTCAAATTGTAAGCTTCTGTTTGTCTTTGTCCGTTCTCTTCTTGTTCTGCTGCTGATGGTGCAATTGGTCAATGCTCATTCAGTGTCAGTTGGTTGTTTTTCCGTTGCCCCAGTAACGATGCAATTTCCAGCACAAATACACAGAATTTTTGGTTTGTAAAATCATTTTACAATGATATTATTTACTTGGATCAACAAGGGGCATCTGGCCAATTGCAGTCCAGGTTCCAGCTCCATAGCATTTCAATTAACAATGTTATCCGTTCAAACGGATTTTTCGTGGGCGCACTTTAGCACGATTGCTTCCCCCTAGGTAAATATTTACACAAGTCCAAAGTGGCAAGTGCATTTTTCTCATATAAAACGAATTGAGTGCCAACGATGTGGTATCCAATACGAGAGTGCCATTGTTATTTGGTTATCCAACTGAAGCATGTGTATGTGTGTGTGAAACGATGAACAATGTGAGCTTGAAAAAGCGCTAACAACAACCAAAAAAAAAAAAATGGCACAGCAAAATGAAAAATCAATTATGAAACTTTTCGTGCACGCTGTGAAATTCAACTCACAAATATACTGTGAACATGAAATGGAGACTGTATGAATGCCACATTCACTGGATGACATCGACTTGGAAGCCACATTGAGTTCCGCTCTACTATTTTTTTTTCTCACTACACCCCTTTTGTTCAACCCAGTCGACAATTTTGTTTGCTGCATCGCACACAGAATGACAATTTTAATTAAATTTGCACGAGAACAAAATGGGTATCACAAGGTTTTTTTTTATAATTGTTAAAACGCTTACTACATTCTATGATTCTCGAAGGGACGGACACTCGACTTTGTTTTCTTCACTTTGACAAGAAATTACATTGAAAAAAAAAAATGCTCATTGAATTAAAAATATAAGAATTTTCTTTGCAGTAATGAGCAAATGTTTGCATTGTTTTTGTTTTCATTCGTAATGCAAACAAACGCAAAATACATGTAACAAATCCACTTTGATTCATGGCTTTTGAACCAGTCTAGTCAGTGAAATATAGTATTCTTGGCGTTGACAACTTCCAATTATCATTTGAACCAATTTCGAAAGTAAAAATATTCAATTTGGCTAACAGTCAACGAATTAAAAAACAAATGTAATTCCCTCAAATCGAATTGAAGGTTTCATTCTTTATCTTTACGTCGCTTAAAGTAGTATTCTTATTCTGCTTTCATGCTTCACAGAAGGATTCTACCGTCTTTTTAGTTATATTTCCATTTTTTGTTATTTTATCGTTTTGTTTGTGCAGATCGTATAGATTGTTATCAGTAGACAGTAAAACTCTTGAATGGAGAAAGATATTTTCAATGGAAAAGTGTCGGTTGGATAAGCCATTGCGTCGGTGCCACAACGTTTTCACCACAATTTCAAGGAAACATTAGTATTTGCAATTGATATTGAATTGTTGATTAAACATTTATTTGCAAACAACTATTTTCTAAAAAGGAAGTGTTTTTTATGCACATCAAAAGCATAGGTCAAAACTAAGCTCTTACTTTATAACAACTATTTAACTTTCATCTTCTTATAGATTTATGGAAAATCATTCAAAGTGTCGTCAAATAGAATGCCATGAAAAGTTATTTTGTGGCCAATTTGTTTTTTTTTTGTTTGTCTCAAATGTTATTTAGTGTTTTATTATGTTTCGAAATAAATTGTTGCCAGTAAGTTAGTTTTTTTTTTTGTTTCACCCCAAAAGCGTCATGGTATTTCTTTTTATAGCTTTCGTGTGCCTGGTGCTGTTTCATTCTTGATCTTTGGCGTTGTGTGTGTCAGTATGCATTAGTCGCAATGAAATTTCCGCTTCAAGTTTTTGTACCCAAATTTACCATATTTCATATTTGGCAATGCAGATGATTCAAAGAAATTGAACAATAGAGTGCGGCAGACGTCGCATGAATTCAATTGCATAAAAGTAGTCTCTAAATGCATGGTTTCTTTCGTTTATTTAATGAAAAAAGTTTTTTTTTTTTTTAATTTTATTTTCTGTGTCGGCGAAAAGTTTTGCGTCTTTTTCTATTCATCATAAATCAAAATGTGCAAAATTGTGTAAATGCATTTCGTGCTCAAAATAAGTTAAATTTTTTTTTAAAAGAATAATAATATAATTTCTAGAGTTTCTATGAAATCACGAATTTTATCCACACCGAAAAACTTGAATAGTTTTGAACTACAAAAGTGTTTATCATTTGAATTCATTTCGTCTTTGACTGTTTTTCGTTCAAGTTCCATAGAATTTTAAAATAATTTTCCAAAATTGAAGACCAAAATCACGTTTTCCACTGTGAGAAAACTTTCGTGGTCCATTATAAGGCAATTTATTAATTAAATTTTGTTGAAAGCGTCCGAAGGTTTGTTTGTGATACGTCTTTAATTTGCACGGAGAAAAGAGGTGCATACAGCTGTGCTGTTTAATGGAATTGACAATTGTGTGACACACAAATGACGCTTTACGCACAGTTCCATTTAAGCTACATTAAAGCTTTATGATCAGTTCACACAAAACAATCATATAAGCGCTACTGACAATTTAGCTCGGTTTTATTTTCTGTAAATATGAATTGGCGTTGAATCTTTTGTTGGTATAATTTTTTTTTTTTTTTTTTGATTTTGTTCAGCGTTATTGTTGTTATCATCACTTTTAACTAATTTCAAACAGAGAAATTAAACACAAGTGCAGTGGAAAAAAAAACACATCTAGCTTAATTTCATTAGCCTTATCGTACTATTTATCAGCATCGAATTTTTGATATTCGTAAGTTGAATTGCACACACAAACAATTGGGCGCTGTATAATTAAGCTCAAACTGAATGGTTTTTTTTGTCTTAGGTTTTTTTTTTCTTCTCTCTATCGATAACAATAGCAATTTTGTACGGAAATCGCATATCTATTGAATTTATTTCTCCATTCTTTGCATTCATTTAAAGCACTCTTGTTTACATTTCATGGTTTGATTTCGTTATTCTTGATACACACAAACACACAAAAGAGTAGCCATACAATGGAATTCCATTGAAATTTTTATATCGATTTTCAGATCAACATACCAAATGAATAAACTGTGACATAAATCTGATATGCGAAATGGGGGGAAAAAAATGCAACAAACGTTTATCTAGAAGCCAGAATAAATGTGTAGTTTTCTATTGTGGTAACTTTTCTCCGAGCGATTTCCATATTAATCTGATGAATGCACATTTTTTTTTTGCTGCTGTTGTTGTTATTCTTGTTGTTTTAGCTTACATTTACTTTTAATATTTGTTTGGCTTTTTGAATCGACGTTAAACACAACTCGGTTTTTTTTGTTTATGTGAATGAGAATATATATATAGCTATAGTAATAGCTGTCGCATAAAAGGACATAACGCATACACTCAATGTTCTGTTCATGGCATTCAATGACAGAAGAGAGAAAAAAAAATATATTAATGGCAGGTAATAATCGGTTCATTCGTGTAGAAAATTTATTTGATAAAATCCATAGCACAGTGTATACGCTCGCGCTCACACGTTAAGCACAAAGTCAACAGTGAAACACTCACACACACACACACAGAAACTGGTCAGGTTATTTTTTTTTATGTATTTTGTTGCACATTTTGTCACGCAAAAATAAATCGGTGGGATTTTTTCAACATTTACCAAGCATCGGTTCCCCTTCCATTTGACGGCCCGCCATTGTTATTATTCAGCGTGCATACATCGTTTATTTTGTCATTATTGGGTTGTGTTGTGTTTTTTCTCCCCCTCCCCCTCCAGTCGTTATATGTTTATAATCGTTTCAAGTCAATGCTCATTTTAATGGCAAATCGCCTTTTCCTTATCGTACAAACATTTTTTTTTGCCGCATACAACTCACGCTCCCTTGTTGCCTTTCTCTCTCTCTCTCTCTCTATTTCATTCGAGTTAAAATTTCTGTCGTTCATATTCAATATATATTTTTTTCCCCCATTAAAACGCATACCGATCCGATAATCGTTAATCGCACAATATTTATTGAACGACATTCAATTTGTGTTAAATTATCGTCTCATCGGTTTCCATTTAAATTGATATGCAATATAAATTATGTTAATGGGCATTTTATGACACAATTGATGCCATCGAATTTTTTCCGTCAAGTTTAAACAACTGGTTCGTATGCTCTCTTGAGAGTTCTTTTGGATTTTCTGTATTATTGTTGTCCTTTTTTTTTGCATCAAACGGGAAAGGGCTGAGGAAAAATATAAACTATTACAAATAAATGATCAACTGACATAAAAAAAAACGAACCATTTCTTTCCACCTTCAAGCTAGAGCTTCGGTCTGGAAACTTTTGACTCAAAGAAGACAAAAAAAAACTTTTCATGCTTTTCAACCCATGGGAACTGACAAAGTGAATTTTTTTTTGGGAAATAAAAAGTGTGGTTTGAAACCATAAAGTGTCATAAAAACTCGTAAACGTTACATAATTTGTCAATTGATTGATTCAGAAAAGTTGATGTAAACACTCGATCTCATTACATGTTTGAATTCGTATTAACTTATCCACCATATTTGATGTGTCAAACAATAGGCTGTTGGTTGCATGTGAAAAATAATACAAATTCTCGAGAGAAGAAAAACAAGTAAAAACCGAAAACAAATAAATTGAACGCATGTAAATAGCAAACAACAGCACATTTTACGCCATAAACAAACATTTTATTTCGTTATATTATTTTTTTTCCCGTCCTTACTCAATCTTCCATTCACGACAGTTGTGTCTGTATTGACTGAAAAACAAAATAAACACACCAATACCAAAATGACAGACAATGACCGAAAAAAAAACAACAAATGCTTAAGCCCGAAAATAGAGCGCAACGAAAGCGAAATTCCAAAGTGAAATAATGATAATAATAAATTCATGTGAAACGTAACACGTACGACGAATCAAAGAAAATGCCCTGTGGTAAGACAAAAACCAATAACGAACGCTCGCATTTTTGTTGGAACATATCATGTGTTCCAAAAGAAAAAGGACACAAACTGGCAATGATGGGTTGGCATTGCTGACAATGTTGGCCACAAATGTTGACGCCGTTGAAATCGAAGAAAAGACCGATAACACGAAGGACAAGAAGAGCGAAACAAAAATAGATAAATAAACAACAGCAAAAGATGTGTATAGTTATGGTTTGAATGTGAACGCAAATGATAAATTTTTCGAATGAAAGAAAAAAAAAACGATGAGGCCAAATCGTTCAGTTAAATAAATGTAGACATTTGCTGTAGCAATTCGTATTCAAACAAACGAATAAACATTTGCTATAAAATCCAACGAGAGCCACCGAAAACTACTCACATTTTCTGTTGGTGGAATGGATTTCGCGTGTCTAATACAAAAATAATTGAACCGTTCGTTGAATTGTTCAGTGTGCGCTTTTACTGTACACAACATTTCTCGTTCGAAAGCGCTTTAAAGTGAGCACACTCCAATTATCCCGTGTGAGAGGCTCTTACTTTCACCTTTGTACAATGCAAAACCAAACCACAATACCATTTCTCTTTTTACCGCATGGCAATTTCTTTGATGTCAAAACGTTCCCCATTGTTTACCACCATTTCAACAAATTGAAGTCTCTCTTAGTTCTGTCTTTCTACGTCCTCTTGCTTGTCGCCTCTCTCCTCTCTCTCTCTCTCTTTCTCTCTCTTAATGTGTGTGAGTGTTTCGTGAAATATTCACCACACAACAAACACTACTGAAATAAATGCCACTGTACAAACTTTCAAAATATTTTTACTCTTTATGTACTCTTCAAATTGGAGTTGAGCCAATTTTGCTTACGGTGATACAGGCAGGAATTTGAAATGTCAAACATCCCTTACAGGCAGCGAGAGCGGAAGAGTAGAAATGGAGAATCCAGTGGAGCATTCTTCATACGTATTTTTGGTTTACACTGAATACATTCTCATCCACCCCAGATTCGATACATCTGAAAATCACTTGTACAAGTTATTTTACATGCATCATAAGAATGATTCAAAAGTATAGTAAGTATATACATGCGATCAGGTGAAGCTCGGAATGCAGATTCTATGTGAAGCCAGCTGCTATGTGTCGGGCATTTGAAAGGCAAAGTTGTTGTTTTTTTTTCAAGCAAAAAGAGAGAAAAAAAACACACAGAATAACAGACGTGAATCCAGCAAGATGAATGTCGCTATTCAACAGCAACGGCTGTTGATTCTGTTGCTGCCACTTAAACTCGGATATGTGAACGTATTTGCAATCATAAATTGTTAAATAGAATGTAAAATGTGAAATGCCTGTTTGCCTCTATTTACTTTTGATTTGCTCTGCCTTATGCTGGTGCAGGCGAAAAAAGAAAACACGTACTCACAAATCATCCTATACATGAGTTGACAGAAATTTCCTACGTTTCTTTTATACTTTTAAGACTTCCAAAGCTCTCTTTTCTGACGCAAAATGATGTGTAATTTTGCCATTCAATTCAAATCAGTTTTTTGCCTATTTTTGCAAGAAAAAAAAAATAGAAAAGTTTTTGTTGCAGTTTATTTTGCTTCTATCGTTCTTTTTTTTTTTTGGAGCTAAAGAAAAATTGCTTTATTGGTGAAGCATACAAAACATGGTTGATATTGTTCAGAACCGGAAAATGGTTGCTATGCTGGATAATTTACGCTCAATGGAAACTAAACAGCTAAATGACTGAATGATAGACGATCTCTCAAACTCACCAACAATGGGAGTGTAGGGTGTATTACTTAGATTGAAATCAAATCAAATTACTTCATTGGAATGCATGTAAATAGTACTGTTGCAGTTTAATGTAAAATGTAGAGTAAATGCAGTAAATGCAGTGCATATCATGCACATTTTGCACATCTGAATTCATCATGTAGTCGGTTTTCTTTTATATTTTTGGCAAAAAGCCCATTTTATTATTTCTCAAAGAGTCATACTGTTTTATTTAAAACGATAAAACATCATTGTTATCTATTTTAGTGGTGGGGTTCACAGGCGAATCCCTCCTTCATCAAATACCTCCGTTAAAATAATCCCTAAGTGATATTTAGTATGGGAAATTTGAAAAATCGCAGCGACGGGAAGTTGATAAATGTCTCCCTAAATTCAGCCTTCCAGGGCATGTGCTTCACTTGAATCGAGAAAAAATGGATCTGCATATTATCGATTTTCATACAATCATATTGTAGCCCATATTTTTGCTGACAGTCAACAATCTGTGCCAAGTAATTTCTGTATGCTGAACTAGACACACCAAAAGATATACCAAAAGAGTTCATTTTTGTCAAATGAATACCATAAATTTGACATAATCAAAATTACCATTTTAATCTTTGTTTGTTCTTAAACGATTAACAGTTGTCCGTTATATAAAAAATTATCCAGAAATTGTAACGATGCTTATGAATTGTGAAATTGGAGAAAGATAGCAGATCATCTTCGTATTATAAATTTGATGAACAATTTAACATTTAATGACAATATTTATTCAGGATATGTGTTCAATTGTAAATTGCGGAAAAGGTCGTTTACAAATGCATTTTTGGAGAATTGAATGCACACAAATCGAAACTAACAACAATGTTTCATTTGAGACTGTCAACTTCGGCAATACAAATTTACAATGTCAAACATAAAAGCAGTTGTTGCATAAAATTTGATGAAAAAGCTAGAGAAAAAGGTGTTTTCCTTTGGGAAATTGATTGACACCTGGCAACACTGTGAATTCTATTTTAATTTAAATGTCAGTGAATTTATGTTAAACATATTACGAAACGAACGTCTACCTAACAGTGTTCTTAATCAAACCCAAAATTGAGTTCAATTTATGAATATTTGATGTCTTTTGCTGCGTCAGTTGCTGGTGAAAGAGTTTTTAGTTTAGTCTACACCTGAAAATAACCGGAAAAAAATTGCATAAATGACCAAGTCCGACCACAAAAATTGGAGGCTGTGCCTCAGCTTGAAACGATTCAACCCAAAATTTGGTTTGGGTCCGTCGGACTCGGATCGGACCTAGGACTCGAGACCCGATTGAGAACACTACTACCTAATACATGTGATCGTCAAAATGGTAACTTCGGCAAAAATTTAGAAAAAAAAGATGCAAAACCAAATTTAGTAACTTTTTGTTGCTGGTATTCAGCTGTTAACATCACTTTTGTTTGGAGTGATGCAAAGTTCTTTTTTTTTAACTTCGTCTAAAAATGTGTAAATTCAGTGAATTCATTTCAGTTGCGTATGTTTCTCGAATCGAATGCCAACCGAAAAAAAAAAACGCCACCATATTCACATGCAAAGTCAGCACAAATCGTTGAAGCACAAAAACAAGTGATTACACATAACAACAACACAAGCAACAAAAACTTTTTTTTGTTGCTGGTCTTGGTCCTGGACATTTACCAAAACCGAGCACGTGAAAAATTTTTACGTGCCATCGAATGACAAAAAAAAAAAAATAGACGAACGAGGCGACAAAAGCAAGTAATGAGACGGTTACGAACGCAAAACGCGCCTACTTAATCACTTGATAATCAGCATAAATCATAAAACTTCATAATAAAAAAAAAACACACCGAACACGATGACATAATTTGTATATAATGGAAGCATGAAAATATTTTCGGTGGTATTTTGTGAATTGGTTGTACCGTCCATTTTTATTTATCCCAAACAGAAAATTCGCTTTTTTTTATGGTAGCGCAGAATTTGATGGCGTATCGGTTTTTATCGAGCCGCCGGACTTTTTGTCAAAATATCCGTTCCATTACGGTTTTATTGTTTGGTATTTTATTGACGGTCATTCAATACGCGTTGACCATGGCTATGGAAGACAATAAAACTAATATTTATGTGCTTCGCACAACGATCAACACTAGTTGAATAATAAAGAAACCATTAGATTTGATAATATCCTCTGCACGTAAAAACAAAAATCGACGCTGCTTAGCATTTCGTTAATGGTCACGCCATTCTCTTTGATATACGATCATTTAAAGTTTAAGCACTAAAAATCAACGGAATAATTAACGTGCGCTGGTTTTTATACACATGGCATTGTCGGATTGACTCTTAAGCACATTGAATCCAATCATCGTGTTCGGAATCTTCTAGTCGGAGCGTGTTTAATTCGATTGAATTGCATATCAATAATTCAGTAAAATCTAGACAAAATGAAAGGTTATTTTTTTGTTCACCAAGAAATCGCACACAGCTCTAGACTGAGCTAGACGCCAAAAAAAACGAGAGGAAAACTGTGGCGCGGAAAACATTTGAAATCTTTGGAAAAAGTTGTATCAGGAAAGGACTTTCGTATAGTCGTGCTCGAAATTGCTTTAAATAGATTAAAAGAATGAAGCGATTTAAGAACATGAGTAAATCGAGTTATCTTCAAACGAAACCGAATCCACTGGAATGAAGAAAAAAAAGTTGTTTAGAAGTTTGTGCATTGCTCAGTGCTCAGCGGTTGCTGTTGTGTTTTTGTTTTTCAAAGCCAGGAAACGTACAGCGCTCCTATAATAGGAGTCCTATTACGATCATAATAATTGCGATTTTTGTTCGTTCATTCGGTCATTCAGTGTCTGCTGGAAAATATATTGGCAATATATGTTGTTTGCCTCGTAATCACTTTCCCATTATTTATGGTTTTCTACCTCCTCGAACGCAAGGATGAAACGAAGAAAAAAAAATACACATCGACATCACTTTCTACGGAAGAACGTAACAAAATATACTGCGGGCTATTTTGAGAGTTTACGATTTAATAGCGTACGTCGCATCCTTCAGTAGCATTTGTGCGCGCTCAATCGTTTGCTCGTTTCATGTTTCAGCACAAAATGCCATAGAGCACAGCTAGTAAAAATAACGGTAGCAATAGCAGTAGGAGCGCGTCTTACGTGAATCATCGATGAGAAAGTGCGTATATGTGTCTAGCTCCCAATCGATACCGATGAAGAAAAACGGCGACTCGAGTAAATAGCGAAGTTTATTTGATTCGCGCATTAGATCAATTTTGATGCTTTGCTTGTTACAGCACTCCTTTTATGTTGTGAACGATAACGTTATATTGTTTTCGTTTTCACATGCAAGACGTATATTCAAGTATCATAACCGAAACGAAACTATTTTCAATATGGTTTGAGCAAGCACTTTGCCTCTCGATGAATGTGCGTTCACTGGTATGTGTTTATATTTAGTTTATTGTCACAAAGATAGTCGCTTCATATGGTTCTCAATGCGATTACACAAGCACAACGGCTTTTATCTCCAATCGATAGATTGATGATTTTTGCTCAGTTTAGCTGGATTTCTCTCTATCTCTCTCTCTCTCCACACATCGAAATTCCGAATATCAAACCCATTGATGCGAATACCAAAACCAATATTTAGACAAGCATTGTCTAGGTCGTGGCAGAGCTCATCAGCTCACCATATTGAAACACTTTACTTCGATTGCCCATTTAATGCTGAATCATTTCCACGTTGAGTTACTGAAGTCATATATTTGCTTGGATTGTTAGATATAGATTGTGAAATCTATAATGCTGTCACAAATTTGGTGGAAACCATACCAAAATTCGAAACGTTTGCATATTCATCGTTGGGAATAGAATGTTGAAATACATCGATTAAATAATACAATTGAATCTTAAAAGGATTCATGTAAATTGTGTTTAAATTAAATTCAAGTGAACATCAAATGTTCAAATATTCAGGTGACAAAGCTCATCAACTCGATCTCATTAAATTCGTTGGCTGCAATTGTTTTACTCTAAATTAAGTAATAATTAATTAAAATTCCTGATAAACTCATTTAAAAGATGTTTTCGATTTTTTAAAAAAAAAGTATACCATTAAATAAACAATTTCGGTAAACGTGAGTTGTTCAATTATCGCAAATACTTTTCAATTGGAAACTTTTTAGAATTTACAGAGGACACAAACGAATTTAAAAGGAATCTCGAAAATCGGATTTTCTTTTTTACGTAGACACCAAAGTATAATACAATATTTGTGTTAATTTCGATTTTCCCTTTTTACAAGCGACAAATAAAAAAAAGTGCAGCCAAAGAGTACGTTGGAAAAAAAACAAAGTGTTAAAAGTGTCAAAAGCTTAACACAATCGAGCAGCTGTCGGGTAAATTAATGAAATGTTGGGTGTGTATGTTTTTTGATCGCATTCACAACATCATAACAGCACTGAATAGGTCGTTACTGTTGTAAAATAAATTCTATTTAACGGCTGTGTCATTTAAGTTAGCAAATTTATGCGAATAATAAGCCGATCTAACGAAGCGAAATACACACGTGGAAAAATACGTTGAACTTGCTTGATAAAACTTTTGGTTCGTTATGTGTCGCATTTTTGCTGTTGTCGTCGTTTTTGTTGTTCACGACTGTTGCGTTGGTGAGTGCGATCGGTTGAGAATTGTCGAGAAAATGTGAATGTAACACATAAGAGTTTGTTGTGTCAAGTTTAGCCATAAACATACGCGAATGTGCACCTATTATAAGTTAAGCACAAATCACATAATCCACCATCCAGCATGTGCTTGTTGTGTTGGGTGTGGGCTGTCATATTTAACAGGCAAATGCAAGCAAACAAACAAACAAGCAAGCAAACGCATGTGACAGCAACAACAAAATTTGCCAACTTTTTCTTATAATCCGAAACTTCCATAGAAACAAACCGTGGAATACGAATTGTGTTGGGCCTTGTTTTTCCGTTGGTGACACATTGGAATAACACACACACACACACACACACACACACTTACTCACACACCCTTTCAGCCGATGTTCGATGCCTAATAACACAGCTCATTCAGCTAGCATAGCGTTCCATTTTTTATTCAGTTGGGAAGCTGAGCCCATATTTGTGAACTTCAAAATGACACAATATGAATAACGCGATACTTTTGGTTGCCACTTACTGTTATTGTTATTGTAACCATTACCTTGGCATAACAGCCAAGCACCTAAATACAAATTATTTATGCAGACAACCACTTTCTTTAGTCCGATTGCAAAACTTAGCTCTTTTCCTTCTCTCTCCCTCTTGCTCGGTTCCCTGTTCAACTCCTTCATCATATCCACCTTTAGTGTTGTGTTTCAATGTTTTGTTGCCGTAAAAACGCCCTAATAAATACTCTGTTGAGATATGCAGATGTCGGTCTTGTAATCGACTCGTACAGTTGTGCTTGACATTTTGCCACGATGTTCCGTATTTTATTGTTTTAACTCCGTTTGGTTCGGTTTTCACACGTGTTTTTCGTGTTGAGCGCGTGTGTGTATGTGAGTGTATTTATAAATCGAAAAACGGTTTTTCGTATATTCAACGAGTAATGTAAAATCGTTGTTATATGTTTTTTCGGTAACTCTGCACATGGAGTATGGCTATTCATTTACTGATCGAAGACGATAGATTAGAATTAGAGAATTGCCTTTGTTTCGCACAATAATAAAAGGGCCCATACCCATATAACCGAATGGGCAAATATGTAATTCTATTTTCGAATTGTGGCTGGTGCGGTTGCCAGTGGATTCTTGGCATTCATAATGCAATGTTGGTTACATTTGAATACAGTAACTCACACTTTGAGCCATTTTCCTTGCGCTCGTTCCACCTGAGCTGTAATTTCAGATACCCAACCAATAAATTCCCAAGCAATAAATTGTTTTTCTTTCATACTCTCGGCCCCTCCTTTTTAGTCTCGCAATCTCATTCGCACTCTCACTCTCAACTCTCACCGTGTTTGTGTGGCGTTAAATTCCTTGCAAGCACACAATTTTCAGATAAATGTTTCATTTCATTTTAATGTGTACCTTGTGTTTCGTCGTCCATTGTTCTTGCAATTGTGCTATCGTATAAATTGTATTTGGTAGCCTGTATTCGGTGAAATCGTAAAATCGGGTAGCGTACACGTAATAAAACAGTGGCATCACTTTCGTTTTGACTGTGACTGGGTGTTGCACACAGCACGCGATACTCAGCATGCAGATGCAATTGTGCTCATAGACTCCGGTCGCACATCACATTACAGGTTTGGTGGCGGTGGTGCTCATTGCAAAATGCTACATAAACTCAGATAAGCAACAAATTTCATTGCTTTTCTAATGCCGAATCCATATTTCACTTGAAATGGTCGCCCGTTTTTTTATTTTCCCCAACCATTTTAGCCCAGAAAACCAGTTTTATATGGGCAACTGAACTTCGAAAATTGTGTCTACTTTAATTCAGAGCAAATGTCGAGCAATGGCATTTAGCTTGGACATGATCGATGATTAGAATATATAATTGGGCCGTGCATCTAGATTTTGAACGGTGCGGCTGATTCATTCGTTCGTTCATTCTTTCGTGTTTCGTTTATGCGGCTAGCGTTAAATCTGTGCATCAAACCATATCAACTTGTGGCGATCATTTCATTGAATACGTTGACAAAACATTTTATTGTCAGCTTTGAAATGGTATTTCGCAAATCGAATTCAAACTGCACTCCCGTGCAATGTGTGTACAATATACAAAACATGCGGAATATTACATCCTCGAATCACAACGGATTGTTTCAATGAGCTATCGAACGAGAGGAACAGAGACATTTGCAATAAATGTAATCCATGTCAAAAATTGACAATACTTTCCCCATGAATAATGAAGCACACAGCATATTTCCCATACTCATTCTATCCGCCGTTCTCTCTCTCTCTTTTTCTTTCTGTCCCTTTCTCTCTGTCTCTCTCTCTCTATCGCTTGCTCGCTCGATCTCTCATCATGTGGCCGGGGATGTTGGCTGTCATATGAAATGTGCTCGAGGTTTGGTTTAAAATTCATCACACAACTTTATGAAATGCTGTGTATCATGTTCACTGCATGAGCACACGGTTGCAATGGTCAAAATGAGTAACAACAATGAGAATGTGACATTGCACACACGGTCGCACAGCGAGACACACTGAACGTATGAGACAGAAAGAGAAAGTGAAAAATCCATTTGAGTCAATCGTTTCCGCTACACCAATCACGGAGCGAGTGTATTATAGATTCATGGAATTGCACATAAATGTAATCATGTTGTAAACACAGTGTCGTTCCATTGATATCGGAATCGAAAAACCTTGCCACAACCGAATCAGCGGAGCAGCGCCTTTGTTTGAACTGGGGCATTCACACAGCTGCAGTACATTTTAATCCAAAAACCATTTCGATTTGATTGCAAAGCGTATTGAGGCAACGGCTACTTTGAAGAGATCACATTACGACTGATTCATGTTAGTCAAAATGTGTTTTACATGGTATTCAAATGAATGAAATTTTAAACCACCTCAAATAGACATTTAAAGACTCTATTCTATCAACTTCATCTCATATCATCATTCACATATATTTGTCTCATGTGCTATTGAATTACATTTCGATCAACCCATTTGAACTTTACCTTGTATGAAAGTTTTGCTCTTTTTTTTCACCAAACTGTAAACCGTCGGAGGGAACTTTTTGTCAGGTACCCAAAAAACTTTTTCAATGTCAAAAATAATAGATTTTCTTTTCTTTTCGTGTTGTTGTTGTTGTACTAATGTTGCTGCTGTTGCTCCAGTTAAAAAAAAAAAAGAAAAGAAAACACTAACAGCCTATTTACATCAATAACAACATTGGGATGTGATGTTGTCTCTTTTGGCTCGATATCAATAACATTCATCATTTACCCATAGACAGAAAAATCTTGCTCTCACTTTTGCACCGCATGAATCCCCCATTTGATATCACTTTCCATGTCTTTTATCGTAAAATGCAAAGCCACCGCCAGCATCCATTTTGGTTGGTTGAGTGAATTGAATTTCGTCTTCGGCTGTTATAATTTTGTTCTTTGCTTGCAATCGCATTGAAAGAGAGAGAGAATCGAATGTGTGTGGCACACGAGTCACCTTTTTCAAACCCGAAGAAAATGCAAACAAGCGTGCGCGCGCGCGTGTTTCAGCGATTAGCATATACAAATTGAATGTTAAATAGGAATAATGGAGTTTTTTTTGACGATTCTATTTCTTCTTTGCTATTCTTGGCACGTAGCCTTTGTATGGATATTTATTTTCTTTTTGGCAAAGTTGCACATGTAAAAGGCACGAGACGAGACGAGACGAGAAAATGAACGAGATAGAGATAGATAGATAGAATGGGAGAGAGAGAGAGAGAGAGAAGAAGAAGAGGAATGAGTAGTCATGCATACATCCACATTCGTTTGACAATATATCGGAAGTAGTTACATCAGTAGTTGGCACTGACACACAAACACACACGCCAACCCAACCGAACTAACAGCAGCAGCAGCATGCAGCAGCGATGTTCGTTCGTTTTCCGGAAGACAGTCGTGTGAAAGTTACCACTCATTGTATTCTTTTTAGGTGTTATGTCGAACATTCATTTTACATCACCATGCAAACTGGATGTTCAATTGCTTTTGATGGTGATGATTACACTGTTACTTATTTGCCCATTTCATTTAATTAGAATTCGTATAAAAAAAAACAGAATGATTCAATGCTAACAAAAAAGGTGATTGTTATAAAAACAACCATCGATTTTGTCATGCAAAGCATTGAATTGATCAATTAGTAACATTTAATTGGGCTGTAATTTGAACTAATGATAGCAACAAAAGCGATTTGTTGATGGTATTAAAATTGAACGATCGATTGATGACATCTAATTGTCGATTGCCATTAATAAATTAGTATTGGACGGCGAATAAATCTAGATTTTTACGAGCTACAAACTGCGTGTCACTGTATTTTGGTTTTTTAGTCTGGCGCTTTCAATAAATATTATGTTGACCTACGTGACCATTTCCAATGGTCCGCTATAAATTGATAAAGATACAATAAATATAATGTGAATTGATCTGAACAGGAAAATATCTGATTTTCGAATTGTTTTTGAATTCTCAATGTATTCTTTTTGCCAATTTATGGAATTCTGGCAATTTTCATCATCGAAAAAATGCATGGCGATTTTTGAAATTCCATCGAAGTTTGAAAACGACTTTTTTTTCTACCCTCATTCAATAAAAAATAACGCAATGACGGAAAAAATCTGAAAACAAATAAACAAAATTATTATAACAGGCGACGAAAAAGAGAATATAAAATGATAGAATTACAAATTGTTGACAATAAATTTTTGAAGTTAATCTATGGCACAAAATCTCGATGTCGCTCTTTCTCTCTCTGGATCACACAAACACACACACCTTTTCTCTGCGTACAGTCATTTGTTTGCTATGACACACCAGGGGAAAATGCGGTAGCCAACAAATGATGGACACAAAAGATGTGTTTGTGTGCGTGCATAAAACGTGTGAGGATGTGTGCTTTCTGCTTATCTTTCTGCACTAGGTTTGTGTGTGTGTGTGTGTGTGTGTGCCCGAGCTTTTGGCATGCATTAAAAAAGATTCTTTGTTTATCATTGGTTTCGGTATTATGGTAAACGGCACAACAACACGTGCAACAAAAAAAAATCAAAGTGAAATGTGAAAATAGCGAAAATTCTGAAAATGAAAATAAGTGAGTTCACAAAAAGGAATGTTTGTGTCAAAAAAAAAACAAAATCTCGAACGTTGGAAATGCGTAATAAAAACTTGATGGTGACGGCATTCGCTTTAACGGTGCACAAAAGATAGCTCTAACAGGGGAATTGCCTAACACGACACCAGCAACAACAACAACAACAACAACAAAAAACAACAACTTGTCTGGCTGATGTTAGACAGTGAGGGTGAGTGCCGTTTACCTGTGTAGCAAAAAAAAAAAATCAGCTTGACAAATATCTATTTGCAAACGGTGTCATCGTGATGCGAATAGCCCGAATAAACACTGCACAAAAATCGGTCGACTGAAACATTTAAGTTGTTGAACGCTTTTTGGATGTTTGAACGCCAAAAAGGCAAAGAATCCATTTACATTGAGATTGTCGGTGCTAATTTTATGCACGAATTTCAAAACCAACGGTTATCATCATAAATGGCATTTCGTGCTATAGTGTCCTTGACGCACACACAAAACTGAAGAAATGGCAACGGGAAAAAAAACCTTCAAAATCATTCCCATCGATTGTTTCCGACACCGTTCGAATTGCCATCGATTTTGGCACCATATTACAGATGACTATCATTAATCCTCTGTATCAGAACATTCACGATTTCGAAAGATTTGTTTTCCGCTATTTATTTTTTTTTGCCTATTTTTATCGCTGTCAGTGAGCTTACTGATGTTGATGCTACCTCAACCGATATGTACACAAAATGATACGGTGACGAGAAGAAAAAAAACACGTACCCAACACTCGAAGAAACAAGAAAAACGAGTTTTGTTTCAGCCATTTGTCGATCTCTGTCATTCCTTTCGTTCGCACTAGAGAGCTTCAAGTATCATTATTGATGGGGAAAAGTCACAACTAAAAATATATTTGGCGAAAAACGTGCTCGCATCAAGTAAATGCAGTGTGCACACCGACACACAGAGACACAAGTACCAATTCAACGGAAAAAGCGACAAACAAACGTACATAAATTCACAAAGTATGTGGATTTGCTACCTTTTTGGATTTGTTACATTGTTTTCCTCCCCTCTCATCTGTCTTTGTGTCGCCCTTTTTCATTTATTATTATTGTTATTATTTTGTTGTTTAAACGAAAAGACATTAAATTACCCGGAAAATCATTTGGAACAAATGACGACACAGACGACAACAGTAACCGTCACAGTTTTCCATTTGGCATGAGGCAGGAGTACACCGACATCCGACACAGCGAATTGGATTTTATAAGCCCTGTTGTCTCTTTGTGGATCGACTCGAATGTCGCAAATGATCGAGATGAACTGATATTTTCTAGCAAAACGTATACAAACCGAATAATGTCAATTTACTTATTTAATCTTTGGATTGCCATTGTGATCCCCGAAACTCAATCGGTTGTTTGTTGGCAAATCGTATTCAACTTTGAAAAATTTGGCATAATTTGTGTGTGTGTGTGTGTCGTTGGTTGTGTTCGTCATTTTATCTATTGATGTTTGTTTGGGTTTGGGGGATTGGTGGCTTTTCCCGCACACTTTCTACAAAATACGCCTACCTCAACTACTTTCAACATGATTCCAGTGCTGTCTACATTCGCACACGTCATAGCACATGGGATAATACACGAATCGTTGCGAACGAACTGGAGAGGAAATTTATATTTGCAATTTTTCCGCGTCAAAAGTGGCGAATGAGATTTTGTTATAACGAAAAAAACAAAAAAAATTCTCAATCCCTACTTAAAATTCATGAAGGGATTTCGACTCTTATTAATGTTTTGTTCATTGTTTTTTCACGCACACAGCAACAAACAAATACGGATCTTTGTTACCATAAATTGTTTCGTATATTCTTTTTTAAATCCGAAAAAAGTGATGCAAAAAAATGTTTTTGTTTAGGCCAATAGTGAGAGAGAGAGAGAGAGAGCATCATTGGATTGCTGTTTGGTGTGCTGGCTGAAAAGCCGTTAAAATGCGTCATCGCAATTAAAATGGCCAGAATGAAAGCAGGCCGTCGACAAACGCTCAAGCATATTCATCCGTAGCCAATTTATCGTTCAATTTTCTCAAAGGATCTCTCGTGTTCCCAAAATCATCACTGTTTGCCCGCTCCGCTTCGGACGGTTCCTCCCACGCACACACACTCATAGATGATACTGTGATTCTGCTTATTTTCCTTCCTTTTTTGGCGTGAGAGTGAGACGGAATGCGAGCGTTAACAAATCAAACTTTCTACGAATGACCTGCAAAAGATAATACGCGTATGTAAAGTTTTTGTATTTAAAACACACACACACACACGAACATTCTATATGTAGTCAGCATTTTGTTGCAAATGGTAGAGAAAATGTTGCCATCATTTTCCACCCATGAAAATGATTTTAAATTACGATAAATTTTGCAACATTATCATTTCGCATTAGCGCTATTATGGCCATCGACTGAGCGAGCAAGCAAACGGGCACACGAACGAACAAGCATACGAGAATAATTTAGTTTGGAATAAAGAGTTGTGAAATTGTTTGCCCAACTTCTCATCAATAAAGCTCATTTAGCGGGGCGAGAGTGAGACGTAAAACACAAGTTTTCCGATAAATTTTCGACGGAAACGAATACGCGCGCACACACACACACAGGAAATGAACTATACATACTTAAGGCAAAATGTGTAAAATGTTCGAAATGATAACAATGTTACCGCACACAGTGTGTGCACCCCAACAATAAAAACGAAAATGAGTTGATCGGAACGAGAAGTATTATTTTGAGAAATTTTCTCCAACAGTTTTCGCATGGTTTTTGACTAAATGTTGAAAATTTTAAGTCTGCCAAAACTAAACGAATTGACACGGATGAAAATACCAAGAATCAAGGGGCAGATCACTTAAAAGTAATTCATTTTTGGTCGGTAGTTCCCAGAAAACAGAAGTAATTCCAGTAATTCTAATAATTCAAATAATTCTCTCATAATTCAAAGTAATTCCTATAAACTGAAGTAATGCCATATCCAAAACTGACGAAAACGTCAAAATTTGTCGGGTCAGTGCTTGACATTTGGATATGGAATTACTTCAGATTATAGGAATTACATTGAATTATGAGAGAATTACTTGAATTACCGACAAAAATGAATAATTTTCAGTTAGCTAAAAGAGTTATTTTACAATGCGAAGACATCACAATTCCTCAAAATGTAACTCATACAAATAGTGTAATTCCGAGTAATTCCATGAAATTCAATTTAATTCCTATGCCCGAAAAAGTAATTCCTTGAGTTATTTACCCCTTGCCAAGAATACACAATTTAATTGAACGACTTAATTTTCCTGGAATTGATGATGTTTCTGGGCAGAAATTTCTTCTCAATCGAAAGATATCGCAAAATTGGTGTTTTGCTTTGTTTTCATATCAACAACAATCGAGTTTCCATTCATAGAAATTGTTACAGTGACTGGCCATTAATGTGGGAGAATGGTAAAACCCATTTCATGGGAATTTTCTTTGAAATAGAGATAACATTGAAGTTTCATATTGAATTTACATAGTCGAACAGTGAGCGAGCGAATGAGAATCAAACAAATTCGACCCATTTACAACGGGTATGCACTTGAGTTAGTGAAGGATTTCAAATTTGTATTGTCCAATATATGCCAATATGTGATGGATTTGCGTGAAAATTCACAAACATGATTCTCAAACATCGAATACTCATTTAAATATCTTCATTTCAAACAAACCGGTTAAATGTAAGAATTTGAGACAGAGAACATAAATTGTTAGGCTGCATCCTGATGTTTGGTGTTTATATGGTGTTTTCTATGGTTTGAAACACAGTAGCTCTAAATTTGAAGTGATGCATCATTTATTCATGAAGACTGAATTCTTCAAAATGCATTTACATCAAAGCCACAGTTTTGGTTTTCTAAAGAATGCCAATGATTTGGGCAAAGATCTTTTTCATGGAAGAGACGTTCTCGTACAAATGTTCAAGTGACGACACCAGCGCCATATACATTGCCTTTGATTTCTATATAGAAAAAATGTAGTTTGAGAGTGGACCGCTTTTAACGTCTAACGTCTCTCCCCTGAAATTTTTAATTCGTGTTCTGAAAAGCCAATAATTGTTGCATCATCATAAAAATTATAAATCTAAGCAATTAGACAAATATTCTAGTTAAACAAATTGGTTCAATCTAAGTAAATGGCCAACTCGTATCTAATGGTGAGAAACAACATCTAACTGACATTTCACTCGGCACAACTGGAAGTAATTTTATTTCCATGAATAGAATAGTTGTAAATTATTTTCATTCGGATTTTCAGATTTCAAATGAAAATATAATTCTCTGAAAGACACCTCGTTTTCGGTAGACTATGATATTCAGTTGTTTCGTGTGGCCAAGAATACGTTGTGGGTTTATGTCATGTATTCCATAGAATTATGCATAGTAAATGATATTTTTGCATGTGAGAATAATGTTTTTTTTTTAAATTGATACTTTCACTCAAAATAAATTATTGTTGAAGAGAATCCGATTGGACTAAAGATAATGGACATTGTGAACAACAGGTGGTGGAGCCCCATAAGCATTGTCGAAGCTCTCTTTCCTTTATTTCCAACTTGTAACTGCATCGTTAGTTCAACATAATGAAAATTTAACGTTTTTAAAATTAGGATGAAGAATGTGTAGTAGAGTGGTAGACATTTCGACTTTTGTTGAATTTCAACGCATCGTGCCGATTGAAATTCAACAAAAGTCGAAATGCCCACCACTCTAATGTGTATTGATCATTTGAAACTACTTGGTGGCTAGCTGTTCTAAGATAACATTCCTGAATCAACAAGACTTTTCGCATAAAATCGTTTTTAACTGCCTGTAAAATGGTCGCAAAAACGAGGAAGAGTGACAAAACCACTTTCGCTTTAGAAGGTGCAATCTGTGGGAAGTTTTCCAAGAGACTTTTGGCGCTGCATATGTAATATGTTTTGTGACAAAATTGAAATGAGCCCTTTTGGTGACATGGTGAACGAGAGAGAGAGAGTTGAGCGCCTAAACACATTGGTTCAGTGTTTCATAGAGTGAAATTTATTTTATTTGTTTTGCACAACTTTAAATATAATGATGTTATCAATTTTCAAAAAACAATGGGTTTTTGTTGGTAATGCCATTCAAAGACGGATATTTTGACGTTGAAACTCCCATTAAACAAGTTCATTTAGAGTAATTTACACAAAACTTCATACAGCACAGCGAAAAGGACAGAACATATACACAAATTGATAGTGGAACTTTTCGAAACGACTTGTTCGTTTTGGTTATGCAAGCATATTGCCTTAAGGGTGTCATTAAAGCAATGAGAATGAATGCGGGCAAGTGTTCACTGAAACAATTGGAGTTTTATGCAAACATTTTTCTACTTTTTTCCATTTTTTGTTGTTGTTGTTGTTGTTGTTGCACAAAATGGGGTTTTCCATTGCATTTTTCTTCGGAAGTAGATCAGAAATTCATTGATGTGTGTATGCGGAAGTTCAGATAAAATAAAACATGATCCCGAGAACTCGTAATAAGACTTCTCATCAATGAGAAGAAACATGTTGAAGGAAAAAAAACAACAAAAATGAAATATTCATCGTAATTACTCGACCAAAATTGCATCAACCTGACACAAATTGAAAAATGTGGTTTCGTTTTTGCACAGGATCCACCGCAAAATTCTGGATTGGCTATCCATTAAATAAATACTGAAATGGTGCACTGTGTAGACGAGAATTGACAAAGTATTTTGTGCAATGTGTGTGAGTGTGGTTTGAAACACCTGAGATAGAAATGTACGATGTTCATTTAAGCCATTGATGGAGCCACGTCACAATCGTTTGACCAAAGCAGATGTACCGAGTACCCAGTAGTTTAAATTCTATTCTACGAGACCAATTTCTCTATTACTTTGCTTACTGTATCAATTTGTACAATAAACGAATCCACAAATGATGTACACTGACCAAAACGAATGGCATTTATTTTGATAATCCCGTTTCAAAAAACATATACTTCCATACATCTTGATTGCTGCAAATAACCACCATTTTTGGTTTTCATCGTCCTCTTTTAGTTAACGTTTGTGTTAGCTCAAGTGAACCATTTAATGGTCATAGTTGCTATTATTTTGCGCTCCAATTTTGGACCATTTTGGTTTTGCAACACAATTTTCATTTCAAGAGGTGGCAAAAGGAGTCCGGTAATTTGCCGATAAGCTTCCATTAATCGCTTAACAATGTTTGGTTAATTTTGATGTCAATGTTGACAATTTTCCACGATTCTCGACCAAAAAAAAAACGCTGCACTTTTGGAACTCTTTATTTTTTCTTTCAATCCACTTCGATTTTAGGCAAAGTTCAGTTCATCCAACTTCCATCAGTACTGTGTTATACCAAAAGCAAAACGTATGCTATTGAAATGTATTGGAGACATGCTTTGTCTGTGCGTAAATGTAACGCTCAAATACGAAGCAAACATTGCTGAATCCATGCACACATCGAGCTTAGCCATACTACGGGTTTGAATTCAATGCATTCCAAAAATACCATTTTCAACTTCCTCAAAGTCCATACACAGTTTAACTTAATCCGTGTTAATGTAATTTCAACAGAGAAAAGTGCAGATTAGTGTGCCACAGAAAGAGATGAACATCGACTTTGCATTGCTCCAATGTGAATAGGAATTAGAAGCTTCTTTTTTTAGTCGGAAAGCTAGTCATCGGAGGAGATTTGGTCAGTCGCCATTATTTGTTTGACTGAATCTCCGAAAGCTGTTTTCTCAACCAAAATGGAAATGAATAAACGAAATCGAAATGGAAAATAAAAACAGAACCGAAAAAAATATGCGTTAAGGCAGGTTCTTTAAATGGTGTTTCAGAAGAGACGATGTGCTACAATTTCTCATTTTTTTTTTTTTATTTTTCTCTTAAAATATGGCTCAACTTGAACTATAAAAAGGAAATGAAAACAACTATAATGATTTATTTGATTGGCTCTTCGAAAAATTTTTGTCCGTCTCGAAATTTTTTTGTACCAGCCTCCAAAAAATACTGTCCCAGTATTTTGTACCAGCCTCCAAAAATGTTTGTCCCAGTCTCGAAATTTTTTTGTCTCAGTCTCGAAAAATTTTTGTACCAGCCTCCAAAAAATTTTGTACCAGCCTCCAAAAAATTTTGTACCAGCCTCCAAAAATTTTTGTACCAGCCTCCAAAATTTTTTGTCTCAGTCTCGAAAAATTTTTGTACCAGCCTCCAAAAATTTTTGTACCAGCCTCCAAAAAATTTTGTACCAGCCTCCAAAAAATTTTGTCTCAGTCTCGAAAAATTTTTGTCCCAGTCTCGAGAAAATTTTTGTCTCAGTCTCGAAAAATTTTTGTACCAGCCTCCAAAAATTTTTGTCCCAGTCTCGAGAAAATTTTGTCTCAGTCTCGAAATTTTTTTGTCTCAGTCTCGAAAAATTTTGTCTCAGTCTCGAAAAAAATTTGTACCAGCCTCCAAAAATTTTTGTACCAGCCTCCAAAAATTTTTGTCCCAGTCTCGAGAAAATTTTGTCTCAGTCTCGAAATTTTTTTGTCTCAGTCTCGAAAAATTTTGTCTCAGTCTCGAAAAAAATTTGTACCAGCCTCCAAAAATTTTTGTACCAGCCTCCAAAATTTTTTGTCTCAGTCTCGAAAAAATTTTGTACCAGCCTCCAAAAATTTTTGTACCAGCCTCCAAAATTTTTTGTCTCAGTCTCGAGAAAATTTTGTCTCAGTCTCGAAAAATTTTTGTCCCAGTCTCGAGAAAATTTTTGTCTCAGTCTCGAAAAATTTTTGTACCAGCCTCCAAAAATTTTTGTACCAGCCTCCAAAAAATTTTGTACCAGCCTCCAAAAAATTTTGTACCAGCCTCCAAAAATTTTTGTACCAGCCTCCAAAAAATTTTGTACCAGCCTCCAAAAAATTTTGTCTCAGTCTCGAAAAATTTTTGTCCCAGTCTCGAGAAAATTTTTGTCTCAGTCTCGAAAAATTTTTGTACCAGCCTCCAAAAAATTTTGTCTCGGCCTCGAAAATTTTTTGTAACAGCCTCCAAAAATTTTTGTACCAGTCTCGAGAAAATTTTGTCTCAGTCTCGAAAATTTTTTGTACCAGCCTCCAAAAATTTTTGTACCAGCCTCCAAAAATTTTTGTACCAGTCTCGAAAAATTTTGTCTCAGTCTCGAAAAAATTTTGTACCAGCCTCCAAAAATTTTTGTACCAGCCTCCAAAAATTTTTGTACCAGCCTCCAAAAATTTTTGTACCAGCCTTCAAAAAAATTTTGTCCCAGTCTCGAGAAAATTGGAGGCTGGTACAAAATTTTTTCGAGACTGAGACAAAATTTTCTCGAGACTGGGACAAAATTTTTTGGAGGCTGGTACAAAAATTTTTGGAGGCTGGTACAAACATTTTTGGAGGCTGGTACAAAATTTTTTCGAGACTGAGACAAAATTTTCTCGAGACTGAGACAAAATTTTCTCGAGACTGGGACAAAAATTTTTGGAGGCTGGTACAAAAATTTTTGGAGGCTGGTACAAAAAATTTTCGAGACTGAGACAAAATTTTTTCGAGACTGAGACAAAATTTTCTCGAGAGTGAGACAAAATTTTTTGGAGGCTGGTACAAAATTTTTTCGAGACTGAGACAAAATTTTCTCGAGACTGAGACAAAATTTTCTCGAGACTGGGACAAAAATTTTTGGAGGCTGGTACAAAAATTTTTGGAGGCTGGTACAAAAATTTTTGGAGGCTGGTACAAAAAATTTTCGAGACTGAGACAAAATTTTTTCGAGACTGAGACAAAATTTTCTCGAGAGTGAGACAAAATTTTTTGGAGGCTGGTACAAAATTTTTTCGAGACTGAGACAAAATTTTCTCGAGACTGAGACAAAATTTTCTCGAGACTGGTACAAACATTTTTGGAGGCTGGTACAAAAATTTTTGGAGGCTGGTACAAAATTTTTTCGAGACTGAGACAAAATTTTCTCGAGACTGAGACAAAATTTTCTCGAGACTGAGACAAAATTTTCTCGAGACTGGGACAAAATTTTTTGGAGGCTGGTACAAAAATTTTTGGAGGCTGGTACAAAAATTTTTGGAGGCTGGTACAAAAATTTTTGGAGGCTGGTACAAAAATTTTTGGAGGCTGGTACAAAATTTTTTCGAGACTGAGACAAAATTTTCTCGAGACTGAGACAAAATTTTCTCGAGACTGGGACAAAATTTTTTGGAGGCTGGTACAAACATTTTTGGAGGCTGGTACAAAAATTTTTGGAGGCTGGTACAAAAATTTTTGGAGGCTGGTACAAAAATTTTTGGAGGCTGTTACAAAAAATTTTCGAGGCCGAGACAAAATTTTTTGGAGGCTGGTACACAAATTTTTGGAGGCTGGTACAAAATTTTTTGGAGGCTGGTACAAAATTTTTTCGAGACTGAGACAAAATTTTCTCGAGACTGAGACAAAATTTTCTCGAGACTGAGACAAAATTTTCTCGAGACTGGTACAAAAATTTTTGGAGGCTGGTACAAAAATTTTTGGAGGCTGGTACAAAAATTTTTGGAGGCTGGTACAAAAATTTTTGGAGGCTGGTACAAAATTTTTTCGAGACTGAGACAAAAATTTTTGGAGGCTGGTACAAAAAATTTTCGAGACTGAGACAAAATTTTCTCGAGACTGGTACAAAAATTTTTGGAGGCTGGTACAAAAATTTTTGGAGGCTGGTACAAAAATTTTTGGAGGCTGGTACAAAAAATTTTCGAGACTGGGACAAAATTTTTTGGAGGCTGGTACAAATTTTTTGGAGGCTGGTACAAAATTTTTTGGAGGCTGGTACAAAATTTTTCGAGACTGGGACAAAAATTTTTGGAGGCTGGTACAAAATTTTTTCGAGACTGAGACAAAATTTTTCTCGAGACTGAGACAAAATTTTCTCGAGACTGAGACAAAATTTTCTCGAGACTGGACAAAATTTTGGACTGGTACAAAAATTTTTGGAGGCTGGTACAAAAATTTTTGGAGGCTGGTACAAAAATTTTTGGAGGCTGGTACAAAAATTTTTGGAGGCTGGTACAAAATTTTTTCGAGACTGAGACAAAAATTTTTGGAGGCTGGTACAAAAAATTTTCGAGACTGAGACAAAATTTTCTCGAGACTGGTACAAAAATTTTTGGAGGCTGGTACAAAAATTTTTGGAGGCTGGTACAAAAATTTTTGGAGGCTGGTACAAAAATTTTTGGAGGCTGGTACAAAAATTTTTGGAGGCTGGTACAAAAATTTTTGGAGGCTGGTACAAAAATTTTTGGAGGCTGGTACAAAATTTTTTCGAGACTGAGACAAAAATTTTTGGAGGCTGGTACAAACATTTTTGGAGGCTGGTACAAAAATTTTTGGAGGCTGGTACAAAAATTTTTGGAGGCTGGTACAAAAATTTTTGGAGGCTGGTACAAAAATTTTTGGAGGCTGGTACAAAAATTTTTCGAGACTGAGACAAAATTTTCTCGAGACTGAGACAAAATTTTCTCGAGACTGGTACAAAATTTTTTGGAGGCTGGTACAAAAATTTTTGGAGGCTGGTACAAAAATTTTTGGAGGCTGGTACAAAAATTTTTGGAGGCTGGTACAAAAATTTTTGGAGGCTGGTACAAAATTTTTTCGAGACTGAGACAAAATTTTCTCGAGACTGAGACAAAATTTTCTCGAGACTGGGACAAAATTTTTTGGAGGCTGGTACAAAAATTTTTGGAGGCTGGTACAAAAATTTTTGGAGGCTGGTACAAAAATTTTTGGAGGCTGGTACAAAAATTTTTGGAGGCTGTTACAAAAAATTTTCGAGGCCGAGACAAAATTTTTTGGAGGCTGGTACACAAATTTTTGGAGGCTGGTACAAAATTTTTTCGAGACTGAGACAAAAAATTTTGGAGGCTGGTACAAAAATTTTTGGAGGCTGGTACAAAAATTTTTGGAGGCTGGTACAAAATTTTTTCGAGACTGAGACAAAATTTTCTCGAGACTGAGACAAAATTTTCTCGAGACTGGTACAAAAATTTTTGGAGGCTGTTACAAAAATTTTTTGGAGGCTGGTACAAACATTTTTGGAGGCTGGTACAAAAATTTTTGGAGGCTGGTACAAAAATTTTTGGAGGCTGGTACAAAAATTTTTGGAGGCTGGTACAAAAATTTTTGGAGGCTGGTACACAAATTTTTGGAGGCTGGTACAAAAATTTTTGGAGGCTGGTACAAAATTTTTTCGAGACGAGACAAAATTTTTCGAGACTGGTACAAAAATTTTTGGAGGCTGGTACAAAAAATTTTCGAGACTGAGACAAAATTTTCTCGAGACTGGTACAAAAATTTTTGGAGGCTGTTACAAAAAATTTTCGAGGCCGAGACAAAATTTTTTGGAGGCTGGTACAAAAATTTTTGTACCAGCCTCCAAAATTTTTTGTCTCAGTCTCGAAAAATTTTTGTACCAGCCTCCAAAAATTTTTGTACCAGCCTCCAAAAAATTTTGTACCAGCCTCCAAAAAATTTTGTCTCAGTCTCGAAAAATTTTTGTCCCAGTCTCGAGAAAATTTTTGTCTCAGTCTCGAAAAATTTTTGTACCAGCCTCCAAAAATTTTTGTCCCAGTCTCGAGAAAATTTTGTCTCAGTCTCGAAATTTTTTTGTCTCAGTCTCGAAAAATTTTGTCTCAGTCTCGAAAAAAATTTGTACCAGCCTCCAAAAATTTTTGTACCAGCCTCCAAAATTTTTTGTCTCAGTCTCGAAAAAATTTTGTACCAGCCTCCAAAAATTTTTGTACCAGCCTCCAAAAAATTTTGTCCCAGTCTCGAGAAAATTTTGTCTCAGTCTCGAGAAAATTTTGTCTCAGTCTCGAAAAAATTTTGTACCAGCCTCCAAAAATTTTTGTACCAGCCTCCAAAAATTTTTGTACCAGCCTCCAAAAATTTTTGTACCAGCCTCCAAAAATTTTTGTACCAGCCTCCAAAAAATTTTGTACCAGCCTCCAAAAAATTTTGTCCCAGTCTCGAGAAAATTTTGTCTCAGTCTCGAGAAAATTTTGTCTCAGTCTCGAAAAATTTTTGTACCAGCCTCCAAAAATTTTTGTACCAGCCTCCAAAAATTTTTGTACCAGCCTCCAAAAATTTTTGTACCAGCCTCCAAAAATTTTTGTACCAGCCTCCAAAAATTTTTGTACCAGCCTCCAAAAATGTTTGTACCAGCCTCCAAAAAATTTTGTCCCAGTCTCGAGAAAATTTTGTCTCAGTCTCGAGAAAATTTTGTCTCAGTCTCGAAAAAATTTTGTACCAGCCTCCAAAAATTTTTGTACCAGCCTCCAAAAATTTTTGTACCAGCCTCCAAAAATTTTTGTACCAGCCTCCAAAAATTTTTGTACCAGCCTCCAAAAAATTTTGTCCCAGTCTCGAGAAAATTTTGTCTCAGTCTCGAGAAAATTTTGTCTCAGTCTCGAAAAAATTTTGTACCAGCCTCCAAAATATTTTGTACCAGCCTCCAAAAATGTTTGTACCAGCCTCCAAAAATGTTTGTACCAGCCTCCAAAAATTTTTGTCTCAGTCTCGAAAAAATTTTGTACCAGCCTCCAAAAATTTTTGTACCAGCCTCCAAAAATTTTTGTACCAGCCTCCAAAAATTTTGTACCAGTCTCGAAAAATTTTGTACCAGCCTCCAAAAATTTTTGTACCAGCCTCCAAAATTTTTTGTCTCAGTCTCGAAAAAATTTTGTACCAGCCTCCAAAAATTTTTGTACCAGCCTCCAAAAATTTTTGTACCAGCCTCCAAAAATTTTTGTCCCAGTCTCGAGAAAATTTTGTCTCAGTCTCGAAATTTTTTTGTCTCAGTCTCGAAAAATTTTGTCTCAGTCTCGAAAAAATTTTGTACCAGCCTCCAAAAATTTTTGTACCAGCCTCCAAAAATTTTTGTCTCAGTCTCGAAAAAATTTTGTACCAGCCTCCAAAAATTTTTGTACCAGCCTCCAAAAAATTTTGTCCCAGTCTCGAGAAAATTTTGTCTCAGTCTCGAGAAAATTTTGTCTCAGTCTCGAAAAAATTTTGTACCAGCCTCCAAAAATTTTTGTACCAGCCTCCAAAAATTTTTGTACCAGCCTCCAAAAATTTTTGTACCAGCCTCCAAAAATTTTTGTACCAGCCTCCAAAAAATTTTGTACCAGCCTCCAAAAAATTTTGTCCCAGTCTCGAGAAAATTTTGTCTCAGTCTCGAGAAAATTTTGTCTCAGTCTCGAAAAAATTTTGTACCAGCCTCCAAAAAATTTTGTACCAGCCTCCAAAAAATTTTGTCCCAGTCTCGAAAATATTTTGTACCAGCCTCCAAAAATTTTTGTACCAGCCTCCAAAAATTTTTGTCTCAGTCTCGAAAAAATTTTGTACCAGCCTCCAAAAATTTTTGTACCAGCCTCCAAAAAATTTTGTCCCAGTCTCGAGAAAATTTTGTCTCAGTCTCGAAAAATTTTGTCTCAGTCTCGAAATTTTGACAATTTTGAAGCAGGAAATCTCAACATTGGATAAGTGTATCGTCATGAAAATTTCAGGGGGCACTCTTCTCTTGTAGTGTTCTGACTTTAATATGTATAGTATGTGTCACATTTCACTCTAAGTGTCTGTGTTGCAGCGCATCGAAAATCCTGTTTATGAATCGTTGAATTTTCGAATCAAAATTTTGACAATTTTGAAGCAGGAAATCTCAACATTGGATAAGTGTATCGTCATGAAAATTTCAGGGGGCACTCTTCTCTTGTAGTGTTCTGACTTTAATATGTATAGTATGTGTCACATTTCACTCTAAGTGTCTGTGTTGCAGCGCATCGAAAATCCTGTTTATGAATCGTTGAATTTTCGAATCAAAATTTTGACAATTTTGAAGCAGGAAATCTCAACATTGGATAAGTGTATCGTCATGAAAATTTCAGGGGGCACTCTTCTCTTGTAGTGTTCTGACTTTAATATGTATAGTATGTGTCACATTTCACTCTAAGTGTCTGTGTTGCAGCGCATCGAAAATCCTGTTTATGAATCGTTGAATTTTCGAATCAAAATTTTGACAATTTTGAAGCAGGAAATCTCAACATTGGATAAGTGTATCGTCATGAAAATTTCAGGGGGCACTCTTCTCTTGTAGTGTTCTGACTTTAATATGTATAGTATGTGTCACATTTCACTCTAAGTGTCTGTGTTGCAGCGCATCGAAAATCCTGTTTATGAATCGTTGAATTTTCGAATCAAAATTTTGACAATTTTGAAGCAGGAAATCTCAACATTGGATAAGTGTATCGTCATGAAAATTTCAGGGGGCACTCTTCTCTTGTAGTGTTCTGACTTTAATATGTATAGTATGTGTCACATTTCACTCTAAGTGTCTGTGTTGCAGCGCATCGAAAATCCTGTTTATGAATCGTTGAATTTTCGAATCAAAATTTTGACAATTTTGAAGCAGGAAATCTCAACATTGGATAAGTGTATCGTCATGAAAATTTCAGGGGGCACTCTTCTCTTGTAGTGCTCCGACTTTAATATGTATAGTATGTGTCACATTTCACTCTAAGTGTCTGTGTTGCAGCGCATCGAAAATCCTGTTTATGAATCGTTGAATTTTCGAATCAAAATTTTGACAATTTTGAAGCAGGAAATCTCAACATTGGATAAGTGTATCGTCATGAAAATTTCAGGGGGCACTCTTCTCTTGTAGTGTTCTGACTTTAATATGTATAGTATGTGTCACATTTCACTCTAAGTGTCTGTGTTGCAGCGCATCGAAAATCCTGTTTATGAATCGTTGAATTTTCGAATCAAAATTTTGACAATTTTGAAGCAGGAAATCTCAACATTGGATAAGTGTATCGTCATGAAAATTTCAGGGGGCACTCTTCTCTTGTAGTGCTCCGACTTTAATATGTATAGTATGTGTCACATTTCACTCTAAGTGTCTGTGTTGCAGCGCATCGAAAATCCTGTTTATGAATCGTTGAATTTTCGAATCAAAATTTTGACAATTTTGAAGCAGGAAATCTCAACATTGGATAAGTGTATCGTCATGAAAATTTCAGGGGGCACTCTTCTCTTGTAGTGTTCTGACTTTAATATGTATAGTATGTGTCACATTTCACTCTAAGTGTCTGTGTTGCAGCGCATCGAAAATCCTGTTTATGAATCGTTGAATTTTCGAATCAAAATTTTGACAATTTTGAAGCAGGAAATCTCAACATTGGATAAGTGTATCGTCATGAAAATTTCAGGGGGCACTCTTCTCTTGTAGTGTTCTGACTTTAATATGTATAGTATGTGTCACATTTCACTCTAAGTGTCTGTGTTGCAGCGCATCGAAAATCCTGTTTATGAATCGTTGAATTTTCGAATCAAAATTTTGACAATTTTGAAGCAGGAAATCTCAACATTGGATAAGTGTATCGTCATGAAAATTTCAGGGGGCACTCTTCTCTTGTAGTGTTCTGACTTTAATATGTATAGTATGTGTCACATTTCACTCTAAGTGTCTGTGTTGCAGCGCATCGAAAATCCTGTTTATGAATCGTTGAATTTTCGAATCAAAATTTTGACAATTTTGAAGCAGGAAATCTCAACATTGGATAAGTGTATCGTCATGAAAATTTCAGGGGGCACTCTTCTCTTGTAGTGTTCTGACTTTAATATGTATAGTATGTGTCACATTTCACTCTAAGTGTCTGTGTTGCAGCGCATCGAAAATCCTGTTTATGAATCGTTGAATTTTCGAATCAAAATTTTGACAATTTTGAAGCAGGAAATCTCAACATTGGATAAGTGTATCGTCATGAAAATTTCAGGGGGCACTCTTCTCTTGTAGTGTTCTGACTTTAATATGTATAGTATGTGTCACATTTCACTCTAAGTGTCTGTGTTGCAGCGCATCGAAAATCCTGTTTATGAATCGTTGAATTTTCGAATCAAAATTTTGACAATTTTGAAGCAGGAAATCTCAACATTGGATAAGTGTATCGTCATGAAAATTTCAGGGGGCACTCTTCTCTTGTAGTGTTCTGACTTTAATATGTATAGTATGTGTCACATTTCACTCTAAGTGTCTGTGTTGCAGCGCATCGAAAATCCTGTTTATGAATCGTTGAATTTTCGAATCAAAATTTTGACAATTTTGAAGCAGGAAATCTCAACATTGGATAAGTGTATCGTCATGAAAATTTCAGGGGGCACTCTTCTCTTGTAGTGTTCTGACTTTAATATGTATAGTATGTGTCACATTTCACTCTAAGTGTCTGTGTTGCAGCGCATCGAAAATCCTGTTTATGAATCGTTGAATTTTCGAATCAAAATTTTGACAATTTTGAAGCAGGAAATCTCAACATTGGATAAGTGTATCGTCATGAAAATTTCAGGGGGCACTCTTCTCTTGTAGTGTTCTGACTTTAATATGTATAGTATGTGTCACATTTCACTCTAAGTGTCTGTGTTGCAGCGCATCGAAAATCCTGTTTATGAATCGTTGAATTTTCGAATCAAAATTTTGACAATTTTGAAGCAGGAAATCTCAACATTGGATAAGTGTATCGTCATGAAAATTTCAGGGGGCACTCTTCTCTTGTAGTGTTCTGACTTTAATATGTATAGTATGTGTCACATTTCACTCTAAGTGTCTGTGTTGCAGCGCATCGAAAATCCTGTTTATGAATCGTTGAATTTTCGAATCAAAATTTTGACAATTTTGAAGCAGGAAATCTCAACATTGGATAAGTGTATCGTCATGAAAATTTCAGGGGGCACTCTTCTCTTGTAGTGCTCCGACTTTAATATGTATAGTATGTGTCACATTTCACTCTAAGTGTCTGTGTTGCAGCGCATCGAAAATCCTGTTTATGAATCGTTGAATTTTCGAATCAAAATTTTGACAATTTTGAAGCAGGAAATCTCAACATTGGATAAGTGTATCGTCATGAAAATTTCAGGGGGCACTCTTCTCTTGTAGTGTTCTGACTTTAATATGTATAGTATGTGTCACATTTCACTCTAAGTGTCTGTGTTGCAGCGCATCGAAAATCCTGTTTATGAATCGTTGAATTTTCGAATCAAAATTTTGACAATTTTGAAGCAGGAAATCTCAACATTGGATAAGTGTATCGTCATGAAAATTTCAGGGGGCACTCTTCTCTTGTAGTGTTCTGACTTTAATATGTATAGTATGTGTCACATTTCACTCTAAGTGTCTGTGTTGCAGCGCATCGAAAATCCTGTTTATGAATCGTTGAATTTTCGAATCAAAATTTTGACAATTTTGAAGCAGGAAATCTCAACATTGGATAAGTGTATCGTCATGAAAATTTCAGGGGGCACTCTTCTCTTGTAGTGTTCTGACTTTAATATGTATAGTATGTGTCACATTTCACTCTAAGTGTCTGTGTTGCAGCGCATCGAAAATCCTGTTTATGAATCGTTGAATTTTCGAATCAAAATTTTGACAATTTTGAAGCAGGAAATCTCAACATTGGATAAGTGTATCGTCATGAAAATTTCAGGGGGCACTCTTCTCTTGTAGTGTTCTGACTTTAATATGTATAGTATGTGTCACATTTCACTCTAAGTGTCTGTGTTGCAGCGCATCGAAAATCCTGTTTATGAATCGTTGAATTTTCGAATCAAAATTTTGACAATTTTGAAGCAGGAAATCTCAACATTGGATAAGTGTATCGTCATGAAAATTTCAGGGGGCACTCTTCTCTTGTAGTGTTCTGACTTTAATATGTATAGTATGTGTCACATTTCACTCTAAGTGTCTGTGTTGCAGCGCATCGAAAATCCTGTTTATGAATCGTTGAATTTTCGAATCAAAATTTTGACAATTTTGAAGCAGGAAATCTCAACATTGGATAAGTGTATCGTCATGAAAATTTCAGGGGGCACTCTTCTCTTGTAGTGTTCTGACTTTAATATGTATAGTATGTGTCACATTTCACTCTAAGTGTCTGTGTTGCAGCGCATCGAAAATCCTGTTTATGAATCGTTGAATTTTCGAATCAAAATTTTGACAATTTTGAAGCAGGAAATCTCAACATTGGATAAGTGTATCGTCATGAAAATTTCAGGGGGCACTCTTCTCTTGTAGTGTTCTGACTTTAATATGTATAGTATGTGTCACATTTCACTCTAAGTGTCTGTGTTGCAGCGCATCGAAAATCCTGTTTATGAATCGTTGAATTTTCGAATCAAAATTTTGACAATTTTGAAGCAGGAAATCTCAACATTGGATAAGTGTATCGTCATGAAAATTTCAGGGGGCACTCTTCTCTTGTAGTGCTCTGACTTTAATATGTATAGTATGTGTCACATTTCACTCTAAGTGTCTGTGTTGCAGCGCATCGAAAATCCTGTTTATGAATCGTTGAATTTTCGAATCAAAATTTTGACAATTTTGAAGCAGGAAATCTCAACATTGGATAAGTGTATCGTCATGAAAATTTCAGGGGGCACTCTTCTCTTGTAGTGCTCTGACTTTAATATGTATAGTATGTGTCACATTTCACTCTAAGTGTCTGTGTTGCAGCGCATCGAAAATCCTGTTTATGAATCGTTGAATTTTCGAATCAAAATTTTGACAATTTTGAAGCAGGAAATCTCAACATTGGATAAGTGTATCGTCATGAAAATTTCAGGGGGCACTCTTCTCTTGTAGTGTTCTGACTTTAATATGTATAGTATGTGTCACATTTCACTCTAAGTGTCTGTGTTGCAGCGCATCGAAAATCCTGTTTATGAATCGTTGAATTTTCGAATCAAAATTTTGACAATTTTGAAGCAGGAAATCTCAACATTGGATAAGTGTATCGTCATGAAAATTTCAGGGGGCACTCTTCTCTTGTAGTGTTCTGACTTTAATATGTATAGTATGTGTCACATTTCACTCTAAGTGTCTGTGTTGCAGCGCATCGAAAATCCTGTTTATGAATCGTTGAATTTTCGAATCAAAATTTTGACAATTTTGAAGCAGGAAATCTCAACATTGGATAAGTGTATCGTCATGAAAATTTCAGGGGGCACTCTTCTCTTGTAGTGTTCTGACTTTAATATGTATAGTATGTGTCACATTTCACTCTAAGTGTCTGTGTTGCAGCGCATCGAAAATCCTGTTTATGAATCGTTGAATTTTCGAATCAAAATTTTGACAATTTTGAAGCAGGAAATCTCAACATTGGATAAGTGTATCGTCATGAAAATTTCAGGGGGCACTCTTCTCTTGTAGTGTTCTGACTTTAATATGTATAGTATGTGTCACATTTCACTCTAAGTGTCTGTGTTGCAGCGCATCGAAAATCCTGTTTATGAATCGTTGAATTTTCGAATCAAAATTTTGACAATTTTGAAGCAGGAAATCTCAACATTGGATAAGTGTATCGTCATGAAAATTTCAGGGGGCACTCTTCTCTTGTAGTGTTCTGACTTTAATATGTATAGTATGTGTCACATTTCACTCTAAGTGTCTGTGTTGCAGCGCATCGAAAATCCTGTTTATGAATCGTTGAATTTTCGAATCAAAATTTTGACAATTTTGAAGCAGGAAATCTCAACATTGGATAAGTGTATCGTCATGAAAATTTCAGGGGGCACTCTTCTCTTGTAGTGTTCTGACTTTAATATGTATAGTATGTGTCACATTTCACTCTAAGTGTCTGTGTTGCAGCGCATCGAAAATCCTGTTTATGAATCGTTGAATTTTCGAATCAAAATTTTGACAATTTTGAAGCAGGAAATCTCAACATTGGATAAGTGTATCGTCATGAAAATTTCAGGGGGCACTCTTCTCTTGTAGTGTTCTGACTTTAATATGTATAGTATGTGTCACATTTCACTCTAAGTGTCTGTGTTGCAGCGCATCGAAAATCCTGTTTATGAATCGTTGAATTTTCGAATCAAAATTTTGACAATTTTGAAGCAGGAAATCTCAACATTGGATAAGTGTATCGTCATGAAAATTTCAGGGGGCACTCTTCTCTTGTAGTGTTCTGACTTTAATATGTATAGTATGTGTCACATTTCACTCTAAGTGTCTGTGTTGCAGCGCATCGAAAATCCTGTTTATGAATCGTTGAATTTTCGAATCAAAATTTTGACAATTTTGAAGCAGGAAATCTCAACATTGGATAAGTGTATCGTCATGAAAATTTCAGGGGGCACTCTTCTCTTGTAGTGTTCTGACTTTAATATGTATAGTATGTGTCACATTTCACTCTAAGTGTCTGTGTTGCAGCGCATCGAAAATCCTGTTTATGAATCGTTGAATTTTCGAATCAAAATTTTGACAATTTTGAAGCAGGAAATCTCAACATTGGATAAGTGTATCGTCATGAAAATTTCAGGGGGCACTCTTCTCTTGTAGTGTTCTGACTTTAATATGTATAGTATGTGTCACATTTCACTCTAAGTGTCTGTGTTGCAGCGCATCGAAAATCCTGTTTATGAATCGTTGAATTTTCGAATCAAAATTTTGACAATTTTGAAGCAGGAAATCTCAACATTGGATAAGTGTATCGTCATGAAAATTTCAGGGGGCACTCTTCTCTTGTAGTGTTCTGACTTTAATATGTATAGTATGTGTCACATTTCACTCTAAGTGTCTGTGTTGCAGCGCATCGAAAATCCTGTTTATGAATCGTTGAATTTTCGAATCAAAATTTTGACAATTTTGAAGCAGGAAATCTCAACATTGGATAAGTGTATCGTCATGAAAATTTCAGGGGGCACTCTTCTCTTGTAGTGTTCTGACTTTAATATGTATAGTATGTGTCACATTTCACTCTAAGTGTCTGTGTTGCAGCGCATCGAAAATCCTGTTTATGAATCGTTGAATTTTCGAATCAAAATTTTGACAATTTTGAAGCAGGAAATCTCAACATTGGATAAGTGTATCGTCATGAAAATTTCAGGGGGCACTCTTCTCTTGTAGTGTTCTGACTTTAATATGTATAGTATGTGTCACATTTCACTCTAAGTGTCTGTGTTGCAGCGCATCGAAAATCCTGTTTATGAATCGTTGAATTTTCGAATCAAAATTTTGACAATTTTGAAGCAGGAAATCTCAACATTGGATAAGTGTATCGTCATGAAAATTTCAGGGGGCACTCTTCTCTTGTAGTGTTCTGACTTTAATATGTATAGTATGTGTCACATTTCACTCTAAGTGTCTGTGTTGCAGCGCATCGAAAATCCTGTTTATGAATCGTTGAATTTTCGAATCAAAATTTTGACAATTTTGAAGCAGGAAATCTCAACATTGGATAAGTGTATCGTCATGAAAATTTCAGGGGGCACTCTTCTCTTGTAGTGTTCTGACTTTAATATGTATAGTATGTGTCACATTTCACTCTAAGTGTCTGTGTTGCAGCGCATCGAAAATCCTGTTTATGAATCGTTGAATTTTCGAATCAAAATTTTGACAATTTTGAAGCAGGAAATCTCAACATTGGATAAGTGTATCGTCATGAAAATTTCAGGGGGCACTCTTCTCTTGTAGTGTTCTGACTTTAATATGTATAGTATGTGTCACATTTCACTCTAAGTGTCTGTGTTGCAGCGCATCGAAAATCCTGTTTATGAATCGTTGAATTTTCGAATCAAAATTTTGACAATTTTGAAGCAGGAAATCTCAACATTGGATAAGTGTATCGTCATGAAAATTTCAGGGGGCACTCTTCTCTTGTAGTGTTCTGACTTTAATATGTATAGTATGTGTCACATTTCACTCTAAGTGTCTGTGTTGCAGCGCATCGAAAATCCTGTTTATGAATCGTTGAATTTTCGAATCAAAATTTTGACAATTTTGAAGCAGGAAATCTCAACATTGGATAAGTGTATCGTCATGAAAATTTCAGGGGGCACTCTTCTCTTGTAGTGTTCTGACTTTAATATGTATAGTATGTGTCACATTTCACTCTAAGTGTCTGTGTTGCAGCGCATCGAAAATCCTGTTTATGAATCGTTGAATTTTCGAATCAAAATTTTGACAATTTTGAAGCAGGAAATCTCAACATTGGATAAGTGTATCGTCATGAAAATTTCAGGGGGCACTCTTCTCTTGTAGTGTTCTGACTTTAATATGTATAGTATGTGTCACATTTCACTCTAAGTGTCTGTGTTGCAGCGCATCGAAAATCCTGTTTATGAATCGTTGAATTTTCGAATCAAAATTTTGACAATTTTGAAGCAGGAAATCTCAACATTGGATAAGTGTATCGTCATGAAAATTTCAGGGGGCACTCTTCTCTTGTAGTGTTCTGACTTTAATATGTATAGTATGTGTCACATTTCACTCTAAGTGTCTGTGTTGCAGCGCATCGAAAATCCTGTTTATGAATCGTTGAATTTTCGAATCAAAATTTTGACAATTTTGAAGCAGGAAATCTCAACATTGGATAAGTGTATCGTCATGAAAATTTCAGGGGGCACTCTTCTCTTGTAGTGTTCTGACTTTAATATGTATAGTATGTGTCACATTTCACTCTAAGTGTCTGTGTTGCAGCGCATCGAAAATCCTGTTTATGAATCGTTGAATTTTCGAATCAAAATTTTGACAATTTTGAAGCAGGAAATCTCAACATTGGATAAGTGTATCGTCATGAAAATTTCAGGGGGCACTCTTCTCTTGTAGTGTTCTGACTTTAATATGTATAGTATGTGTCACATTTCACTCTAAGTGTCTGTGTTGCAGCGCATCGAAAATCCTGTTTATGAATCGTTGAATTTTCGAATCAAAATTTTGACAATTTTGAAGCAGGAAATCTCAACATTGGATAAGTGTATCGTCATGAAAATTTCAGGGGGCACTCTTCTCTTGTAGTGTTCTGACTTTAATATGTATAGTATGTGTCACATTTCACTCTAAGTGTCTGTGTTGCAGCGCATCGAAAATCCTGTTTATGAATCGTTGAATTTTCGAATCAAAATTTTGACAATTTTGAAGCAGGAAATCTCAACATTGGATAAGTGTATCGTCATGAAAATTTCAGGGGGCACTCTTCTCTTGTAGTGTTCTGACTTTAATATGTATAGTATGTGTCACATTTCACTCTAAGTGTCTGTGTTGCAGCGCATCGAAAATCCTGTTTATGAATCGTTGAATTTTCGAATCAAAATTTTGACAATTTTGAAGCAGGAAATCTCAACATTGGATAAGTGTATCGTCATGAAAATTTCAGGGGGCACTCTTCTCTTGTAGTGTTCTGACTTTAATATGTATAGTATGTGTCACATTTCACTCTAAGTGTCTGTGTTGCAGCGCATCGAAAATCCTGTTTATGAATCGTTGAATTTTCGAATCAAAATTTTGACAATTTTGAAGCAGGAAATCTCAACATTGGATAAGTGTATCGTCATGAAAATTTCAGGGGGCACTCTTCTCTTGTAGTGTTCTGACTTTAATATGTATAGTATGTGTCACATTTCACTCTAAGTGTCTGTGTTGCAGCGCATCGAAAATCCTGTTTATGAATCGTTGAATTTTCGAATCAAAATTTTGACAATTTTGAAGCAGGAAATCTCAACATTGGATAAGTGTATCGTCATGAAAATTTCAGGGGGCACTCTTCTCTTGTAGTGTTCTGACTTTAATATGTATAGTATGTGTCACATTTCACTCTAAGTGTCTGTGTTGCAGCGCATCGAAAATCCTGTTTATGAATCGTTGAATTTTCGAATCAAAATTTTGACAATTTTGAAGCAGGAAATCTCAACATTGGATAAGTGTATCGTCATGAAAATTTCAGGGGGCACTCTTCTCTTGTAGTGTTCTGACTTTAATATGTATAGTATGTGTCACATTTCACTCTAAGTGTCTGTGTTGCAGCGCATCGAAAATCCTGTTTATGAATCGTTGAATTTTCGAATCAAAATTTTGACAATTTTGAAGCAGGAAATCTCAACATTGGATAAGTGTATCGTCATGAAAATTTCAGGGGGCACTCTTCTCTTGTAGTGTTCTGACTTTAATATGTATAGTATGTGTCACATTTCACTCTAAGTGTCTGTGTTGCAGCGCATCGAAAATCCTGTTTATGAATCGTTGAATTTTCGAATCAAAATTTTGACAATTTTGAAGCAGGAAATCTCAACATTGGATAAGTGTATCGTCATGAAAATTTCAGGGGGCACTCTTCTCTTGTAGTGTTCTGACTTTAATATGTATAGTATGTGTCACATTTCACTCTAAGTGTCTGTGTTGCAGCGCATCGAAAATCCTGTTTATGAATCGTTGAATTTTCGAATCAAAATTTTGACAATTTTGAAGCAGGAAATCTCAACATTGGATAAGTGTATCGTCATGAAAATTTCAGGGGGCACTCTTCTCTTGTAGTGTTCTGACTTTAATATGTATAGTATGTGTCACATTTCACTCTAAGTGTCTGTGTTGCAGCGCATCGAAAATCCTGTTTATGAATCGTTGAATTTTCGAATCAAAATTTTGACAATTTTGAAGCAGGAAATCTCAACATTGGATAAGTGTATCGTCATGAAAATTTCAGGGGGCACTCTTCTCTTGTAGTGTTCTGACTTTAATATGTATAGTATGTGTCACATTTCACTCTAAGTGTCTGTGTTGCAGCGCATCGAAAATCCTGTTTATGAATCGTTGAATTTTCGAATCAAAATTTTGACAATTTTGAAGCAGGAAATCTCAACATTGGATAAGTGTATCGTCATGAAAATTTCAGGGGGCACTCTTCTCTTGTAGTGTTCTGACTTTAATATGTATAGTATGTGTCACATTTCACTCTAAGTGTCTGTGTTGCAGCGCATCGAAAATCCTGTTTATGAATCGTTGAATTTTCGAATCAAAATTTTGACAATTTTGAAGCAGGAAATCTCAACATTGGATAAGTGTATCGTCATGAAAATTTCAGGGGGCACTCTTCTCTTGTAGTGTTCTGACTTTAATATGTATAGTATGTGTCACATTTCACTCTAAGTGTCTGTGTTGCAGCGCATCGAAAATCCTGTTTATGAATCGTTGAATTTTCGAATCAAAATTTTGACAATTTTGAAGCAGGAAATCTCAACATTGGATAAGTGTATCGTCATGAAAATTTCAGGGGGCACTCTTCTCTTGTAGTGTTCTGACTTTAATATGTATAGTATGTGTCACATTTCACTCTAAGTGTCTGTGTTGCAGCGCATCGAAAATCCTGTTTATGAATCGTTGAATTTTCGAATCAAAATTTTGACAATTTTGAAGCAGGAAATCTCAACATTGGATAAGTGTATCGTCATGAAAATTTCAGGGGGCACTCTTCTCTTGTAGTGTTCTGACTTTAATATGTATAGTATGTGTCACATTTCACTCTAAGTGTCTGTGTTGCAGCGCATCGAAAATCCTGTTTATGAATCGTTGAATTTTCGAATCAAAATTTTGACAATTTTGAAGCAGGAAATCTCAACATTGGATAAGTGTATCGTCATGAAAATTTCAGGGGGCACTCTTCTCTTGTAGTGTTCTGACTTTAATATGTATAGTATGTGTCACATTTCACTCTAAGTGTCTGTGTTGCAGCGCATCGAAAATCCTGTTTATGAATCGTTGAATTTTCGAATCAAAATTTTGACAATTTTGAAGCAGGAAATCTCAACATTGGATAAGTGTATCGTCATGAAAATTTCAGGGGGCACTCTTCTCTTGTAGTGTTCTGACTTTAATATGTATAGTATGTGTCACATTTCACTCTAAGTGTCTGTGTTGCAGCGCATCGAAAATCCTGTTTATGAATCGTTGAATTTTCGAATCAAAATTTTGACAATTTTGAAGCAGGAAATCTCAACATTGGATAAGTGTATCGTCATGAAAATTTCAGGGGGCACTCTTCTCTTGTAGTGTTCTGACTTTAATATGTATAGTATGTGTCACATTTCACTCTAAGTGTCTGTGTTGCAGCGCATCGAAAATCCTGTTTATGAATCGTTGAATTTTCGAATCAAAATTTTGACAATTTTGAAGCAGGAAATCTCAACATTGGATAAGTGTATCGTCATGAAAATTTCAGGGGGCACTCTTCTCTTGTAGTGTTCTGACTTTAATATGTATAGTATGTGTCACATTTCACTCTAAGTGTCTGTGTTGCAGCGCATCGAAAATCCTGTTTATGAATCGTTGAATTTTCGAATCAAAATTTTGACAATTTTGAAGCAGGAAATCTCAACATTGGATAAGTGTATCGTCATGAAAATTTCAGGGGGCACTCTTCTCTTGTAGTGTTCTGACTTTAATATGTATAGTATGTGTCACATTTCACTCTAAGTGTCTGTGTTGCAGCGCATCGAAAATCCTGTTTATGAATCGTTGAATTTTCGAATCAAAATTTTGACAATTTTGAAGCAGGAAATCTCAACATTGGATAAGTGTATCGTCATGAAAATTTCAGGGGGCACTCTTCTCTTGTAGTGTTCTGACTTTAATATGTATAGTATGTGTCACATTTCACTCTAAGTGTCTGTGTTGCAGCGCATCGAAAATCCTGTTTATGAATCGTTGAATTTTCGAATCAAAATTTTGACAATTTTGAAGCAGGAAATCTCAACATTGGATAAGTGTATCGTCATGAAAATTTCAGGGGGCACTCTTCTCTTGTAGTGTTCTGACTTTAATATGTATAGTATGTGTCACATTTCACTCTAAGTGTCTGTGTTGCAGCGCATCGAAAATCCTGTTTATGAATCGTTGAATTTTCGAATCAAAATTTTGACAATTTTGAAGCAGGAAATCTCAACATTGGATAAGTGTATCGTCATGAAAATTTCAGGGGGCACTCTTCTCTTGTAGTGTTCTGACTTTAATATGTATAGTATGTGTCACATTTCACTCTAAGTGTCTGTGTTGCAGCGCATCGAAAATCCTGTTTATGAATCGTTGAATTTTCGAATCAAAATTTTGACAATTTTGAAGCAGGAAATCTCAACATTGGATAAGTGTATCGTCATGAAAATTTCAGGGGGCACTCTTCTCTTGTAGTGTTCTGACTTTAATATGTATAGTATGTGTCACATTTCACTCTAAGTGTCTGTGTTGCAGCGCATCGAAAATCCTGTTTATGAATCGTTGAATTTTCGAATCAAAATTTTGACAATTTTGAAGCAGGAAATCTCAACATTGGATAAGTGTATCGTCATGAAAATTTCAGGGGGCACTCTTCTCTTGTAGTGTTCTGACTTTAATATGTATAGTATGTGTCACATTTCACTCTAAGTGTCTGTGTTGCAGCGCATCGAAAATCCTGTTTATGAATCGTTGAATTTTCGAATCAAAATTTTGACAATTTTGAAGCAGGAAATCTCAACATTGGATAAGTGTATCGTCATGAAAATTTCAGGGGGCACTCTTCTCTTGTAGTGTTCTGACTTTAATATGTATAGTATGTGTCACATTTCACTCTAAGTGTCTGTGTTGCAGCGCATCGAAAATCCTGTTTATGAATCGTTGAATTTTCGAATCAAAATTTTGACAATTTTGAAGCAGGAAATCTCAACATTGGATAAGTGTATCGTCATGAAAATTTCAGGGGGCACTCTTCTCTTGTAGTGTTCTGACTTTAATATGTATAGTATGTGTCACATTTCACTCTAAGTGTCTGTGTTGCAGCGCATCGAAAATCCTGTTTATGAATCGTTGAATTTTCGAATCAAAATTTTGACAATTTTGAAGCAGGAAATCTCAACATTGGATAAGTGTATCGTCATGAAAATTTCAGGGGGCACTCTTCTCTTGTAGTGTTCTGACTTTAATATGTATAGTATGTGTCACATTTCACTCTAAGTGTCTGTGTTGCAGCGCATCGAAAATCCTGTTTATGAATCGTTGAATTTTCGAATCAAAATTTTGACAATTTTGAAGCAGGAAATCTCAACATTGGATAAGTGTATCGTCATGAAAATTTCAGGGGGCACTCTTCTCTTGTAGTGTTCTGACTTTAATATGTATAGTATGTGTCACATTTCACTCTAAGTGTCTGTGTTGCAGCGCATCGAAAATCCTGTTTATGAATCGTTGAATTTTCGAATCAAAATTTTGACAATTTTGAAGCAGGAAATCTCAACATTGGATAAGTGTATCGTCATGAAAATTTCAGGGGGCACTCTTCTCTTGTAGTGTTCTGACTTTAATATGTATAGTATGTGTCACATTTCACTCTAAGTGTCTGTGTTGCAGCGCATCGAAAATCCTGTTTATGAATCGTTGAATTTTCGAATCAAAATTTTGACAATTTTGAAGCAGGAAATCTCAACATTGGATAAGTGTATCGTCATGAAAATTTCAGGGGGCACTCTTCTCTTGTAGTGTTCTGACTTTAATATGTATAGTATGTGTCACATTTCACTCTAAGTGTCTGTGTTGCAGCGCATCGAAAATCCTGTTTATGAATCGTTGAATTTTCGAATCAAAATTTTGACAATTTTGAAGCAGGAAATCTCAACATTGGATAAGTGTATCGTCATGAAAATTTCAGGGGGCACTCTTCTCTTGTAGTGTTCTGACTTTAATATGTATAGTATGTGTCACATTTCACTCTAAGTGTCTGTGTTGCAGCGCATCGAAAATCCTGTTTATGAATCGTTGAATTTTCGAATCAAAATTTTGACAATTTTGAAGCAGGAAATCTCAACATTGGATAAGTGTATCGTCATGAAAATTTCAGGGGGCACTCTTCTCTTGTAGTGTTCTGACTTTAATATGTATAGTATGTGTCACATTTCACTCTAAGTGTCTGTGTTGCAGCGCATCGAAAATCCTGTTTATGAATCGTTGAATTTTCGAATCAAAATTTTGACAATTTTGAAGCAGGAAATCTCAACATTGGATAAGTGTATCGTCATGAAAATTTCAGGGGGCACTCTTCTCTTGTAGTGTTCTGACTTTAATATGTATAGTATGTGTCACATTTCACTCTAAGTGTCTGTGTTGCAGCGCATCGAAAATCCTGTTTATGAATCGTTGAATTTTCGAATCAAAATTTTGACAATTTTGAAGCAGGAAATCTCAACATTGGATAAGTGTATCGTCATGAAAATTTCAGGGGGCACTCTTCTCTTGTAGTGTTCTGACTTTAATATGTATAGTATGTGTCACATTTCACTCTAAGTGTCTGTGTTGCAGCGCATCGAAAATCCTGTTTATGAATCGTTGAATTTTCGAATCAAAATTTTGACAATTTTGAAGCAGGAAATCTCAACATTGGATAAGTGTATCGTCATGAAAATTTCAGGGGGCACTCTTCTCTTGTAGTGTTCTGACTTTAATATGTATAGTATGTGTCACATTTCACTCTAAGTGTCTGTGTTGCAGCGCATCGAAAATCCTGTTTATGAATCGTTGAATTTTCGAATCAAAATTTTGACAATTTTGAAGCAGGAAATCTCAACATTGGATAAGTGTATCGTCATGAAAATTTCAGGGGGCACTCTTCTCTTGTAGTGTTCTGACTTTAATATGTATAGTATGTGTCACATTTCACTCTAAGTGTCTGTGTTGCAGCGCATCGAAAATCCTGTTTATGAATCGTTGAATTTTCGAATCAAAATTTTGACAATTTTGAAGCAGGAAATCTCAACATTGGATAAGTGTATCGTCATGAAAATTTCAGGGGGCACTCTTCTCTTGTAGTGTTCTGACTTTAATATGTATAGTATGTGTCACATTTCACTCTAAGTGTCTGTGTTGCAGCGCATCGAAAATCCTGTTTATGAATCGTTGAATTTTCGAATCAAAATTTTGACAATTTTGAAGCAGGAAATCTCAACATTGGATAAGTGTATCGTCATGAAAATTTCAGGGGGCACTCTTCTCTTGTAGTGTTCTGACTTTAATATGTATAGTATGTGTCACATTTCACTCTAAGTGTCTGTGTTGCAGCGCATCGAAAATCCTGTTTATGAATCGTTGAATTTTCGAATCAAAATTTTGACAATTTTGAAGCAGGAAATCTCAACATTGGATAAGTGTATCGTCATGAAAATTTCAGGGGGCACTCTTCTCTTGTAGTGTTCTGACTTTAATATGTATAGTATGTGTCACATTTCACTCTAAGTGTCTGTGTTGCAGCGCATCGAAAATCCTGTTTATGAATCGTTGAATTTTCGAATCAAAATTTTGACAATTTTGAAGCAGGAAATCTCAACATTGGATAAGTGTATCGTCATGAAAATTTCAGGGGGCACTCTTCTCTTGTAGTGTTCTGACTTTAATATGTATAGTATGTGTCACATTTCACTCTAAGTGTCTGTGTTGCAGCGCATCGAAAATCCTGTTTATGAATCGTTGAATTTTCGAATCAAAATTTTGACAATTTTGAAGCAGGAAATCTCAACATTGGATAAGTGTATCGTCATGAAAATTTCAGGGGGCACTCTTCTCTTGTAGTGTTCTGACTTTAATATGTATAGTATGTGTCACATTTCACTCTAAGTGTCTGTGTTGCAGCGCATCGAAAATCCTGTTTATGAATCGTTGAATTTTCGAATCAAAATTTTGACAATTTTGAAGCAGGAAATCTCAACATTGGATAAGTGTATCGTCATGAAAATTTCAGGGGGCACTCTTCTCTTGTAGTGTTCTGACTTTAATATGTATAGTATGTGTCACATTTCACTCTAAGTGTCTGTGTTGCAGCGCATCGAAAATCCTGTTTATGAATCGTTGAATTTTCGAATCAAAATTTTGACAATTTTGAAGCAGGAAATCTCAACATTGGATAAGTGTATCGTCATGAAAATTTCAGGGGGCACTCTTCTCTTGTAGTGTTCTGACTTTAATATGTATAGTATGTGTCACATTTCACTCTAAGTGTCTGTGTTGCAGCGCATCGAAAATCCTGTTTATGAATCGTTGAATTTTCGAATCAAAATTTTGACAATTTTGAAGCAGGAAATCTCAACATTGGATAAGTGTATCGTCATGAAAATTTCAGGGGGCACTCTTCTCTTGTAGTGTTCTGACTTTAATATGTATAGTATGTGTCACATTTCACTCTAAGTGTCTGTGTTGCAGCGCATCGAAAATCCTGTTTATGAATCGTTGAATTTTCGAATCAAAATTTTGACAATTTTGAAGCAGGAAATCTCAACATTGGATAAGTGTATCGTCATGAAAATTTCAGGGGGCACTCTTCTCTTGTAGTGTTCTGACTTTAATATGTATAGTATGTGTCACATTTCACTCTAAGTGTCTGTGTTGCAGCGCATCGAAAATCCTGTTTATGAATCGTTGAATTTTCGAATCAAAATTTTGACAATTTTGAAGCAGGAAATCTCAACATTGGATAAGTGTATCGTCATGAAAATTTCAGGGGGCACTCTTCTCTTGTAGTGTTCTGACTTTAATATGTATAGTATGTGTCACATTTCACTCTAAGTGTCTGTGTTGCAGCGCATCGAAAATCCTGTTTATGAATCGTTGAATTTTCGAATCAAAATTTTGACAATTTTGAAGCAGGAAATCTCAACATTGGATAAGTGTATCGTCATGAAAATTTCAGGGGGCACTCTTCTCTTGTAGTGTTCTGACTTTAATATGTATAGTATGTGTCACATTTCACTCTAAGTGTCTGTGTTGCAGCGCATCGAAAATCCTGTTTATGAATCGTTGAATTTTCGAATCAAAATTTTGACAATTTTGAAGCAGGAAATCTCAACATTGGATAAGTGTATCGTCATGAAAATTTCAGGGGGCACTCTTCTCTTGTAGTGTTCTGACTTTAATATGTATAGTATGTGTCACATTTCACTCTAAGTGTCTGTGTTGCAGCGCATCGAAAATCCTGTTTATGAATCGTTGAATTTTCGAATCAAAATTTTGACAATTTTGAAGCAGGAAATCTCAACATTGGATAAGTGTATCGTCATGAAAATTTCAGGGGGCACTCTTCTCTTGTAGTGTTCTGACTTTAATATGTATAGTATGTGTCACATTTCACTCTAAGTGTCTGTGTTGCAGCGCATCGAAAATCCTGTTTATGAATCGTTGAATTTTCGAATCAAAATTTTGACAATTTTGAAGCAGGAAATCTCAACATTGGATAAGTGTATCGTCATGAAAATTTCAGGGGGCACTCTTCTCTTGTAGTGTTCTGACTTTAATATGTATAGTATGTGTCACATTTCACTCTAAGTGTCTGTGTTGCAGCGCATCGAAAATCCTGTTTATGAATCGTTGAATTTTCGAATCAAAATTTTGACAATTTTGAAGCAGGAAATCTCAACATTGGATAAGTGTATCGTCATGAAAATTTCAGGGGGCACTCTTCTCTTGTAGTGTTCTGACTTTAATATGTATAGTATGTGTCACATTTCACTCTAAGTGTCTGTGTTGCAGCGCATCGAAAATCCTGTTTATGAATCGTTGAATTTTCGAATCAAAATTTTGACAATTTTGAAGCAGGAAATCTCAACATTGGATAAGTGTATCGTCATGAAAATTTCAGGGGGCACTCTTCTCTTGTAGTGTTCTGACTTTAATATGTATAGTATGTGTCACATTTCACTCTAAGTGTCTGTGTTGCAGCGCATCGAAAATCCTGTTTATGAATCGTTGAATTTTCGAATCAAAATTTTGACAATTTTGAAGCAGGAAATCTCAACATTGGATAAGTGTATCGTCATGAAAATTTCAGGGGGCACTCTTCTCTTGTAGTGTTCTGACTTTAATATGTATAGTATGTGTCACATTTCACTCTAAGTGTCTGTGTTGCAGCGCATCGAAAATCCTGTTTATGAATCGTTGAATTTTCGAATCAAAATTTTGACAATTTTGAAGCAGGAAATCTCAACATTGGATAAGTGTATCGTCATGAAAATTTCAGGGGGCACTCTTCTCTTGTAGTGTTCTGACTTTAATATGTATAGTATGTGTCACATTTCACTCTAAGTGTCTGTGTTGCAGCGCATCGAAAATCCTGTTTATGAATCGTTGAATTTTCGAATCAAAATTTTGACAATTTTGAAGCAGGAAATCTCAACATTGGATAAGTGTATCGTCATGAAAATTTCAGGGGGCACTCTTCTCTTGTAGTGTTCTGACTTTAATATGTATAGTATGTGTCACATTTCACTCTAAGTGTCTGTGTTGCAGCGCATCGAAAATCCTGTTTATGAATCGTTGAATTTTCGAATCAAAATTTTGACAATTTTGAAGCAGGAAATCTCAACATTGGATAAGTGTATCGTCATGAAAATTTCAGGGGGCACTCTTCTCTTGTAGTGTTCTGACTTTAATATGTATAGTATGTGTCACATTTCACTCTAAGTGTCTGTGTTGCAGCGCATCGAAAATCCTGTTTATGAATCGTTGAATTTTCGAATCAAAATTTTGACAATTTTGAAGCAGGAAATCTCAACATTGGATAAGTGTATCGTCATGAAAATTTCAGGGGGCACTCTTCTCTTGTAGTGTTCTGACTTTAATATGTATAGTATGTGTCACATTTCACTCTAAGTGTCTGTGTTGCAGCGCATCGAAAATCCTGTTTATGAATCGTTGAATTTTCGAATCAAAATTTTGACAATTTTGAAGCAGGAAATCTCAACATTGGATAAGTGTATCGTCATGAAAATTTCAGGGGGCACTCTTCTCTTGTAGTGTTCTGACTTTAATATGTATAGTATGTGTCACATTTCACTCTAAGTGTCTGTGTTGCAGCGCATCGAAAATCCTGTTTATGAATCGTTGAATTTTCGAATCAAAATTTTGACAATTTTGAAGCAGGAAATCTCAACATTGGATAAGTGTATCGTCATGAAAATTTCAGGGGGCACTCTTCTCTTGTAGTGTTCTGACTTTAATATGTATAGTATGTGTCACATTTCACTCTAAGTGTCTGTGTTGCAGCGCATCGAAAATCCTGTTTATGAATCGTTGAATTTTCGAATCAAAATTTTGACAATTTTGAAGCAGGAAATCTCAACATTGGATAAGTTGAATCGTTGAATTTTCGAATCAAACCAGTCTCGAAAAATTATTGTACCAGCCTCCAAAAATTTTTGTAATAGATGTGAGTGTGGTAGGGTCAACTGAATTCCCAATCGATCAACCCGTCTGCCCAAAGCTCCTTGCAATCAAGCGCAATGGGGAAGTGGCGTGATTCAATTTGTATTAAAAAATTACAAATCAAATTACAAAACATAGATGAAAAAGTACATGGAAATGACGATTTTTTTCATATTTTTGGTATCGCTGGTGTCTATATTTTTTGAAGCCGATTTTAAATATTATGGCGTATCCTTTTTCATTTATTAGACGCCAAAATACATTTTAGTTCGCCTATTATCGCTATATTTAGTCGCCAATTAACACATTAATATGCGCCACTTTAATATAATTTTAGACGCCATTTTAACATTTTTGTGCGCCCCAATTTATTTTAGCCTATTTGATTTGGTCGATTCGTTTCGATTACGAATGAGAAATGGTTCATCGGTGGCATTTCGTGAACTTGGTGTAGATAAAAAAAAAACCAAATCTATCTCGAAAAATGATTTTTTTGTGTGTTGAAAATCCCTTTTTCAATTCGTAGAAAAAAAAATAACGAAAAATTCTATTAACCATCAATCGATTCACGTGGGGGAATGCAAATTGCTTGTAAAATGACGATTCATTTCCATTTTCTTTCTCTGGATATCCCTTGCTCATTCTTTCGACTATGCAATATTTATTTTCTCGTATATTTTTTTGATCATTGTTTTGCCTGAAGAATGTGTATTGTATGTGTTGCCGTAATACGAAAAATCCATATATGAATATTCAGAATTGTTGGCTATATTGCGAAAAATAGTGCGAACATAACGGACACATGAATTCCGAGCGTTTTTCAGACTTTTGTATGTTCAAAGAATGGCCATCATTTTTGTTTTTATGGCATAACAGATGAACGACACAACACGAGCCTAAGAGAGTGAATGAGAACGAGAGAGAGAGAGAGAGGAGGAGGAGGAATGGAGGAGAGGATGTATGGAAGTGGATCGTTGTTTTCGATGGCGTGTATTTCGATAAAGGAGTTTGTCATATATGTATATGAGCCTCGACATTCGCATTGTTCATTGTTCTTTAGGCAGCCAGACCATGTGTGCACACATGTGTGTATCGATATGAGGAGGCTCTTTTGTATTCGCCAGGGTTTTCATTTTCAAGCACAAATTATCGAAACGAAAAGGCCATTTTCTTGTTTGAATAGTGTTGTGTTAGGTGTTTCTATTGATTGCATGCCCGATTACGATAAGGAAATATTATTATTTTTTTTCGACCTCCCTTCCTCTCAGAATGTTGTGTACACACACACGCACATAGTGTTTGTGTATTTTTCGTTTTTCGGCTATTCAACCAGCACGAATCGGCTATTCGACTATACGATTGAATGCACAGCATTGTCGGACGACATCACATCGTTTAGTGTTTTCAAAGCACAAATGATGTGTCCGTGTGGCTTTTGTTCTCTCTTTTGTTTAACCATCGTAGCACTATAAGTTTAGGCATTCGATGGTAAATGGATTTCGATTGAAAAAGAACTTTTCGTTTTCATTAGAAATCGATCAATACAAGAGTTTCCGATGAATAATAATTGTGAAGAGAGAGAGAGAGAGAGAGAGAGCTTGACATTTTTCCGGGTTTCGGTACGATCTTATTAATTTTTTATCCGTGGCATTTAGTTTGTATGAGTTCGTTGAAACGTAGATAATTCCTGTTTTTACGGTTTTTAATCCATTCACATCAGGTAAACGTTTTTTCATGGCCAATTCATTTGAAAATTTTTGATCCGCTACAATGAATTCCATGTTACAGCTAAAAGATAGTTAATGGAATTTGTGAACGCTAGTCACCTAGTCAGTCAATATATTCTATAGCAAAGATGGGCCGTATTTCATGTAAGCTCTGAATATGGAACATGATTCATTTGTGGTGTTTCAAATTAACAAAGTTTCAATTCAAATTTTTCATGCATAAATGTACGAGAAACACTTGCCCACAAGCAAAGGCTCCATAGAAAAACTTCAAGTGATTTATTGAAACAACATAAAACTCTATTCAAAATACTGTTGAACTAGGGGTAGATGATGCTATATTCCATTTTTCTCTGAATTTTCCATCAAGCCAGGTGGCCAACTCCCGGTTTCCCCAAAAAAATCAACCCCTTTTACTTGAATTTGAATAATTCAACATTGCAATGCTCGGTGGCCCATTGAACATATACATATACTAATATTCATGGTAAGATAAACAAAAATATTTAACATTTAACAAAATTGTTTTGAATAGAAAAATAGAAACTATTTTTGCGCTCCATTTCCGAAGCTCGATCTAACATCAACGCACGGAACACAAAGAAATCAACTTTAGACAGTAAAACAATGTCATAATAAACATGATTTAATGTCACCGACACCGATTGAAAGTCAATCAATCAAACAACGAGTTCGTTTGACATCGAAAACATGTTGATAGAACCTTTTCAAAGGTTTACCTTTAACCGAATGAAATGTAATATGTACAGTTCAATTGAACATTCCCCTTTAATCCGTGCCATGCAACGGGGTTATTGAAGTTGCGTTGCACTGATGATGAATTGTGTTGTGCTGTGCTGCGTAGATATTCAAATGTCAGTTTCGGGATTTGGACAATTTACTCTTTCGGTTTTTGTCTTTTTTCTCGTTCGTATGCATAATTTAGCAGTGAAATTGTTATTTATGGTTATTTATGCAAAATATTTATAATCCATGAAATGCTGTCACTCGCAAACCACAAACTGTGGCCAAAGACTACCCCATCAACTCCCATTTGCAAACAAATCTAACAACGTCATCATCACACGACAAAGCCAACGAATTTACACAAAGGAAACCTTCATGTGCCTTCGGTTGCATGATGCGTGGCGAGAATATGAAAATGTAAAATTTCAAGCAACGGATCCAGCGCAATAGTTCAGCTGAATATAGTGAAATAACGTCATCCGGGGGTCTTTCAATGAGAATGAATGCAACATTTCAAAGAATAATGTTTACCGAAAGGTTATATCCTCTTTGTGGCAGTGAAGCGAGCCGAACACTTGTGCGATATCTGCAGGGATTACTATGGGCTGACAATAGCAGCCTACCTGAAAATAGCAGCTGAAAATAGCTGATATCGCAAAAATTTCGACTGAAAATAGTAGATATTTTCCAAATAAAACAATGGATTTTATTGATAGTCACACTGAATCTCTTCGAGCCAAACATTTAAAGATGCATCCCACATGTGGGTCGAAGATTTATTTTCCAAATTAAATAATGGATTCCATTGATAGTCACACGAAATCTCTTCGGGCCACATCTTAAAATTTGTGGCTCGAAGAGATTCAGTGTGACATCAATAAAATCCATTGTTTTATTTGGAAAATATCTGCTATTTTCAGATAGGCTGCTATTGTCAGCCCATAGTAATCCCTGGATATCTGTTCGGTTTGCTTGTTGGATCTTTTGTTTATTTTCAATTTGAGATTCTTGTCGGTTTTGAACATTTCTCGGTGAACTGGTGAAAGTGAGTTTGCATAGAGTACAAACAAACACAGAATACAAACACAACAAACACACACACACACACGCGAGCAAATACACAAACTAAAACCACAAAAAATTAAATTTACGAATGGGAATTGTAATACACACGATCACATTGACTGTTTCAATGTATACAAACCCAATGCAACATCTCTAAATATTGTGTATGACACGATTGAAGCTTATATTTGGAATTCTCCGTCGAGCAGCAGCAGCAGCAGATTGCTTTAGTTGTGTTTTGGCTCATTCTATTGCTCTGTATTATACAATATTTGTTTGACCTTTCTCAACAAAATGCTTGTTCATGTTGAATTCTGTTGCATTTCATATCGCAAATTTTGCATCTATCCAATTTCAATACGAACCGAGCTAAAAAAAAAAATGCTTGACCATTGGCTGGGCCACTGCATGCTGAAATGACGAAATAGAAAGTTTCCATTGTTGAAATAAACTAATGTTAAAAGTTCATGTGTACAACACCAGGAAAAAAAAAGGTACCAAAACTAATCTGGTCAGGTGGATTGAATCGAATATTTTGGCATAATTTGCTGATGATGGATTTCAACATGCATGTGGCTAGTATTTCTTTATTTCGTTTCATTATGTAATCAATGTGGTTTGAAAATCGGAGCACTTTCAATTTCAACTGTTTCAACTATAGTAACAATACAATTTCGTTTCTTTGTTGAGAAATTCTGTATTCCAAACAATTGTTGGTGTTGTTTTTGATCCGGCAACAAATGTTAATACAGTAAAAGATGATGCAAAGTTCGTAGTTCAATGGAAACTCACCACTTTTAACCCCATCCAAACAAAAATGTTCAATGGCAACGCTTCATTTTCGCAATGTTCAAGTGAAGTTTTTGTTCATTAATTTAACAAACAGAGTAGTGTAGAAAATGAAAGCGAACGAAATTTCAACTAACGATTTTACCATCATTCACGTTTGGCCAGCAACAAGCTCACAACGGAACCAATGGCTTTTCAACCAGCTCATTTTCATCCACTCTAAATGCTATTCCATGTTGCATTGCTCTCTCCCATGAAATGTGATCACATTAAATCATTTTTCAGCAGTTGCAAACCATCTACCGCTTCACCATTCTTTGCTTATCTCATTTCACTTGGCGCCTTGATAAACAAGATAAATTCATTTCGTTAACTTTCCATTCTTACATTGTTTATTCAGTTAGGAGTCAAGATGCTTTGCTTTTTGTCTTTATTATCGGGCTACCTTTGGTTTTGTGTTTTTGCTCACATTTTGTCGCAACACGACGGCGATTCGGTTCGATAGCTAGATATTTGCCTGGTATGCTATGGCAAGGAAACGCGTATTCAAACCATTTATTGTCGTTGCAAAACTGTTAAATTACGACAAATTTACACAGGAACCCGAGCAACGATTAAACAAAATTATGAATAATAGGAAAGCAACAGTGAAATAGATAGGACACAACCATCCAGCGATAAAAGTAAGAATGATGCTCTTTAAGATGCAATTTCGCATGAATTTCGCTTGCGTTGATGCCCGTCTCTCGACCGCCCCACTCCACATCGTTCGCGCGGCATTCTATAAACGTATTTTACGTCTGTTCAATTGGTACCAACATCATACTCTGTGGCTGTGGCTATGGAATAACAATAAAGAACATCACTGAAACACCAAATCTTTGGAACATGAAAACACAAAAACTCATTAATGCAACAAAATACTTTGATTTGTGACTACAAACAACGAACAGTCAAATCATTCATTTGGGTGTTTCACTTTTGTTGGCGGCATTCAAAACGAGCTTTCGAAGCGTAGACACTTTTAGTTCGATGCTTACCATGATGAAATAACAAGATTGTTGCTGTTACTTTGTTGAAATTATCTTTGAATGATTTTCAAGCACACAAATTAGATAACATTTATTTATTTTGACTACACCGAAACTTCATTTTACATGACATCTTCGAGTAACAAAGGTTCTCTCTGGGCTTTTTGTCGTGGCAACCCAGTTGTTTGGTTTTAAGAACCAATACTACGATAGTGTGCTACAGGAAATTCCATTTCTTCTCAATCATTTTGATAAATAATCAGTCAAGATAACCGTTTCACAAGCTTTGAAAATTATTTTGTAATAAGTGAAAATAGCCGAGAATAAATGAACTCCTTGAAGCTCTGACAAGTACAAGATTTTGCAATATAAACTTTTGACTGATTAACAGCAGCTTCAAAGGTCTACTTGCGATGAATCTTTGAAACAATGACATTTAACCCAATCGGTAGTCTTTAACTTTTGTTCGAAACTGATGCGATGCGATGCACAAGTATTCGAATATTGCCATTTACTCAGTCTTCAACTGGGTTCGGAAAACTGCTGTAAACTGCTCTTGATAGCTCTTCACAATTTCTGATGTACAATTTGATGTTCAAAGATCGATAATAACATTAAATAAATGATAATATGTTTATACATAAAGGTCAAAGTGCTTTGACAACGCACTGTTGTCAGTAGCAAACCTATTTAGAAGTGAACTTTCTACTTTGAATTTAATCTAAAATATTTAAAAGTTTCCGCCCACTTCAGGAGCAACCAAATAACTACTAAATTCAATATATTCGATACACTTGAAGCACAAGCGTATCGCTTGTCGCATAAAATTCACTTTGACATCAGATCATTTCGTTCGATATTTCCTTAGTGTGATGTTAGTACATGGTTAATATGTTTCTCCATAAGAAACGGAGGATTCATAGGAAACGGAGCGGCAAATACGAATAGAATGTGACGACTTTCTTGTTTTTTTATTTGCTCGCACATTTTTATTTTCACTCGACGAAGGAAGAGATGCTTGCTCATTAGTTTCATTGAACGACAGTGTAGATGTTTCCGTTATCATTATGTGTCTCTTCTGTTATTCATTTGTGAGTGTACACTGTGCATGGCAAGTATTCACGGTAACCGGTATGCTGGGTACAAGCAGCATAAGGAGCACCGAAAAAAACACACACATAAGAGGTAAAATCGTTTACATTTGGTTGTATATGCAACAGGAAGGTTGTTTAAAACGCTTCGTTATGTTTAAATATTCCGTAGTTCAATCTATGGAACAGCGTTAAATTAACGCTTCAAGCAAAGTACATCCCAATGTTATATTTTCTTCGTCTCGCCGTACGATGTAACGATTTCCTATTCTCATTTTTTTTTGGTCTTCGTGTTTCATCTTTCATATTTTACAATTTATAATCGTATCTTTTTTTATGCATATTTGATCCGTGGGTGGGAAATGAAAAAAAAAACTGCCCAGCCAACAATATTTTGAGTCTTGTTTTTCCATTTTGCCATATCGTACACACACAGAACAATGCAGAAAAAAAGGAACCCAACGATGAATATTCGAGCATAGCAGCGATGCCAAAAAGAACAACGGTTGACATGAAAAATATGTTTTTGTGCAAATGAAATTGCGAAAAATGAATTGCAGGCAATTTGTTGTGCTTATTGGAAGCGATGTAGTGGCGTTATTACTGCCGATGCGCAACACACAAAAACATACTGAGCAAAAACTGAAAAGAAAAATGTAAGTTTAACGTTTTGTATCCGGTTTTGAAAGAGTGAGAAAAAGTGTACGCGCGCGTGCACTACCTCTCAAATGATTCAAAAGTGCGTCGCAAATGTTTCGGTTTTGTGTGCAACGTGCGCTTGTGCGAGACTATAGTTTGAATTTGTTTTTTTTTTTTTTGAGAGCATGCAGAAGCAACATCGACCGATGAAAAATTGGTCTGAATTGTCAAGTACAACAGTTATTTGCGATTCGAAAATGGAACGAATTGAAAAATTCGTTTGACAGCTGAAGCCATACCTCTGCCAAAACGAATACAATACCAGAGTGATCACAATCGCAACAAGAAATTATTCAAATGTCACCAGAAGAAAAGGCGGAAAAGTGGCAACCAAAATGAACAGAGAAAGAGAACAAGTAAGAGAGAAGGCGCGCGCGCGAGAGAGAGACATAGAGGGGGGGAAAGGGAATGCTAGCAAACTCTTGGATACACAAGCTATGCAACGGAATACAAAAAAAGCGAATTCATATTTAAATTATAAAAACGGCAGAAAATATGTAGCGATAAATTTTTCTCATTAAACTCGAACGAGAATGAGCTCGTCGGAAGAAAAAAAAATAGCGACCGCTTTAAATGAAAAATGAACGTGCAATGTTTGTTTTGTTGGTTGTGTGTGCGCGACAAGCGTATTTTGCGCAATGCACGCCGCTATTGTCGAGTCACGACTACGCCAGGTCATTAAAGCAACTCATCGTAATTCTTTTAATGCAAATATGCTGTTTGATAAAATGTTTTCGGTGGATTTTGCGATGGAACACGCAACCAATTTCGAATATATATCAAATATCGCTGTGACTCTGACTAGCTGGCTCAAGCTCTCTCTTTCTTTCTCTCGATTCTCTTTACTTTTTAGCAACAAAATGGCAAATACCAAATTACTCACGCACTTCAATTAAAAATGAAAATTAAACGTTTCTGATAATAAGCATAAACGAAGGAGCGTGCTGTTGGGCGTTCTCTGCCAACCAAATTGCAAAGAGAAATTTTGCAAATTTGAAACGATCCTGACGTGCAGCATACCATCGAATTGGTGTTTGAAGGGAAAATCGAAATAAATCTGAAAAAAAAAACTGTATTCACTCAGGGCGAGAATAAGCAAATATTAGTAAAATAAAACCAAAGAGTGAGAGCCAAAAGCTAGCTAGCTAGCCAGTCAGCCAGCCAGCCAGCCACCCAGCTAGCAACAAGCAATGAATATATGAAACGCATTTCGTAATTGTAGATTTATTCTATCGTTGCATTGTGCATGCAGAGCTTCAAAATCCATTACATTTTGTCTAACTCCATTGAGAATTCCATCTGACCTAGTTGATGAAAAGAGCTGGATATTTATAAGCATTTTCCTTCACCAACAATAAATACACCAAGCACTTCACGAAACACCACAAAAAACAACCGCAACTTTTGAATTCCCTGTAACAGCAAAAGATAGAGATAAACCATTTAGAGAATTTGCGACCATCGCACCAAATGTTATGTGCAGCAATTTTAAATTCATTTATGACTCATGGCAACTCACTCGCAATGATAATACGTTGTATGACGTGTGTGCATGTGTGTGTGTGTGTGTGTGCTCAAACTTAAATCGGGCTAAATATGTCGCGTTAGTAAATCAACTCTCTGATGAATAAATCCACTTTTGAATGGGATTTCTTCGTTTTACTTGTTAAATTCACTGGAAAATTCAATTGCTATTTTTCGGGTAGTTGTTCGAAAGATGCCAAATTGTATTACCGCCATTGAAAATTATTTATTTTTGGAACATTCATTTTGAACATTGAATCACAAATTATTGAACTGAGAAATCAACCATTTCAATGGATAAGTTTTCAGCATGTGCTCCACACAGTTAGTGGACTGTCAAAAACCGTTGAACCAATGAACATTACTTAGAATTTCAATTATCGTATCATTCAAACTTTTTATTAAGTTCAATTCCGGATCTGCCATATTTAAGTGAGTTCTTTGATAATATTAATTAGTATGGATTAGTGATAATCTAACATTCAAAATGAATTATTTGAATTAAAAAGATCATCATTCATCTCAGTCATTCAAAGGAATTGAAATAAACGGGAAGACATAATAACGAACTCTGTAAAAGTAATAGTAATAGTACACAAAAGTCAATATACATTCCGAATACTTGAAATACGATACTCTACATTCTAGATATTGATATTACAGTTAAAAAGATCACGTCTTTATAGAAGAACTCCGTTTCATATTATTTCATGAAATGAACCAAAAACAACACTGTAAATGTCAAATAAAAAGCGCATAATCTGTTTTCAAAAATATATTAACAAACACAGATAAGATTGGATGACACATTCTCCCATGGGAATAGACACAATTTATAGGTGCGCAGAGGGGGATGGGGTGGTTTCCGGTGGTTTCCCCTCCTCTGCTGAGGGTTTTCCCCGGGTCTGGAAATCCATGAAATCTGGATCTAAAGATCTTCCGTGAATATCACACAGAGCGGAGAAAAACAAACGTGGGAAAGTGACATTGAGACATCACAACGAAGCTTCACTGTACAACGAACGGTTCGTTGTAGATTTTCATGTGGGTAACGGTCAACACACGAAACTGAAACAAACTATCAAAAAAAAGAAACTAGCAATTCATCATTCGATGAAGAGATTTAAACATAATATTATCCAGCTTTTAAAAAAAGACTGAATAAACCATTCATAATATCATTTACGAGAAAACCTCATATCTGAACACCATTTTGGAAAATCGATTTTTATATTACGCTCATAAAAAACCTCGTTCCACGGTTACTTCGCAATATTATTTTCACGTTTTTTTTTTTTAATATATTTTTAATCACGTATTAATATAAGCACCAGTTTCCAGCTGCAAGCCGAATTGCACTCTGCCTATCAAATTTGTTGTTGTTGATATTTCATTTGATCCATTGAATCCTTCTTTACGCTTTATTTTCGCTTTGCTTGGAATTTCGCGCGTTTTTAATTAATATGTAAAACCAGATTACCAATCAATTGAAAATCGAATGGGAATTGAGGTTCAATTTTTTTCGTTCATCATAATAATAAATAATGGAGGGCTCATATTCAAGCTCTTCGTACCCAATTGCATGTTTAAAAGAGCGTTTAATATCCTTTTAGTGCACACGGATGACATGCGTAACATGTGAATTCATTTTTTGAAATCATATTTTAATATCGTTTAAATGCGTTCGAATGGATTGAAAATAACTCTTATAAATTGGTTTTTATTTCTGCCATTTTTAGCTAACGCTTCAAACGAATTAGTTTGTAGTATTTAGTTAGTTTTAATCTGTCATTGAAATGGTCATGTCCAAAGATTAATCAAACTGTTGAAATTGTGAGATTTGAAAAAAAAAAAAAAATGAAGTCTTTATACTGACACAATATCAATTTTGGAATCAATGAAATATCATGCTATGTAGTACACAGTATGTATAGTAAATATAAAGAGACATAAACCGAATCGATTACTTCAAAGTTGTGTATTATTTCAGTATGCAGAACATCATTCTTGTCAACAATGCACACATAGTTTAGTATAATTTGATTTCACAACGATGAGTCACAGGCAAAAAGACTAAATCCACATTCATTTTTCTCGTATATTGATATTTTTCAATAAATAAATAAATGTAACATGCAACTAAATGTTTTGATCGATCCCTGAGGGGCTCACTTTTTCTCAATTGAATTCAATGACGCATTTTTTTTTCTCGCAAAATTTTTTATATTCTGGCAATCTATCAATCATTTTAAATTCAATAAAGCGCTTTTGACAGATTCCCGTGAATTCATCAATATCGTTAGTAGTCTCTGTGGTATGTATTCTTTCGCAAACAAATGAATCAAGAACTTGTTTGATTCCATTCGTTTTTGAAAAATTTACATCAATTCATTTCATAAAAATGGATACAATCAAAAACGCCTACTAACATGTTTCAAACGACGCGAAATATACACGATCTTTTATTTACAAGGATAAAAAGGAATGAAAAAAAAGTATAAAGAATAAAGCTTGACAATTTGTTGTTGTTGTTGAAGCAATTAAAATGTGATCGATCAGTTTTTTTTTCAGCGAATTCATCAAATTTTCCAGAATATATTTGCATCGAATATAAAAGTGGTTTGAAAGCTTAAGCTCAAACTTTACGAATAGCAAAAACTCATCAATAAAAATGATACTCGAAAACGAATCGTTCAGATTTTAAGGCATTGCGCTCTTAACTGTTGCCACTCGTGCCTTTAATGAACATCCATTGCACTTATGAACATTGGATGGGGAAAAAAAAGAACAATAAAACGAAAGCTGACGCTTAATACGGGATTATTGTAAAGAGAAAAAAAAACGACAACAACAGCTAGAGAATTTTCATCAATTTCGAAATGCAAAAAACTTGTTCATCAAAATTCGTGAATAAAATTAACAACAACAAAAAAAATGAATGATTGTGCTGTGCATAAGCGCGAAAACTGAACAAAGCTATGTTCTTTCGACAAGACCAAAAAAAAACAAAACAACACAATTCGCTGAAGGGAAAAAAAAAACAACCAACAAAATATAGGACACAAATTGTAATATAGCTTAAACGATTCTATTTTTTTTCCCTGTATTTTGTCATGGAATATTCAAATTGGTAAGTGCAAACGGTCACCAAAACGACCAATTATTTACATAGACAAAGGCAAAAAAAATCTTCATACACACACACACGCATACACGCAACAACAAAACAAATTCATGTTCATCACAATATCGAAACGGGTTTTTGCCAATTCGCCGATATTGTTTCCTGTGTCATGTGGACATTTTTCAACAGCATATATGCTGGCGATGCTGGCACTGGTAACAGAAAAACTCTCTCCAATAAATGGATTAATGGTCATGGTCTAGCAATTGCATCGGGCGTTAGTTCGTTACATCATTTGTTGTCGCCATGTTGATCAATGCTCGATGCTCGAACAAGAGTGAATAAAAACCAAATGGCCAAGCTTGTTTTGAATCCGTATGAACACAAAAAGAATGCCGACTGTTCGAAATCGCAAAATGAAAAAGTATTAGAATTTGAGGTAGAAGTTGATTTTATCGAAATTCATAGAGAAAATCGTAGAAAAATGCTTCACAATTGCGTCATTTGATTGTGTGTGTGTGTGTGTTTTTTTTTTCTCTCGCAAAAATTTTCATCGAAAGCCCCATTTGATGTTTAGGGAGTGTTTCTGTTCTATTTTTGTTTGCACGTTTTTTTTCGGAATTTGGTTCATGATTTTATTATTTTTCTCTGTTGGTTTTAATTGAAGTGATAAATTAAATTTTTCTAGTAAAATAGTTAAATGGTTGCACCGAATTCAGTTGCAATGGAAACAGAGTTTGCTCAAGCCCATTCAATAGTTTATATTGCTGGCAAATTAAATGAAAATGTGTCTCCTGATCCGGAAAGGATTTGAACCAAAAAAAAAACAACAGTTGCCCGAGGCAGCGAGGTAGTCTGGTGGTGAAAAGGAAATCAAAATTTATGAAATATCGCAATGGGAGTTTGGGAGCGTTTTCATTTTTTCCATACAGACAAAAAAAACAATCCATTGTAACCGTACATTTTGTGGTGGTGGTGGTGTTTTTTTCCCCATGTGTGTCGCAAAACAAGCCAAGGTTAACGCGTTAAAACGGATGCACACACATCAAATTAACATCGTTTGTGGGAGACCATATACGCAAATTGCTGGCTAAATGCACGTATTATAAAGTGGTGTTTTTGAAATTGGCTTACTGCAACATTTGACCGTTTGGTTGTGAGGGTGTGCTAGTGTGCGTGTGTGTGTGTGTGCTTTTATGTCAAATGCAACACAAAAAAATTAATTGCCTTCAATTTGAGTTAAATTTGCATCAGTCGAATTCGAGATTCTCGTTTCAAAAATTGAGCCAAACTACAGGCACCGTATCGTCGCCACATTGTTCATTGTTCATTATGCTTGTCACACCATTTTCAATATTTAACATGATGCTTTTTAAATTGTAATTCTTCATTACACATTTATTTATTGTTTCCATTTTTTGTTCTCTCTATTTTGCACTTGTGATTGCTTTGGTCAGTTAAAATGTCATTTTTCTACAAATGCATTTGTTCATGTGCCGAATTGTTATGGCAACACATTTTACACATTCACATTTCATTATTCATTTATAGATTGATTAAAATTACACACAAAAGAATATAAATGCATACAAAACAATTTTATTATGAACGAAAAAAAAAGGAATCCAATTTCATATACACATAGCGTGTCGTTTTTAATTCCGGTTCATATCATCCATTGTCTTCATCAACCAACTATTAATCCATGTGAATATTTGGCGAACGACTGGCAGAGAAAAAGGGATAGAGAGAGAGAGAGAGAGAGAGAGAGAGAGAGAGAGAGAGAGAGAAAAAGAGAAAACCGAACGAGTTTTTCATTGTTCAACGATATTCAATTAAATAGGAAACACTGCAATGGATGTAAACAATGAAAGGAAAAAAACATGAAATAATATAGCGTCCTATGGAGAGTGTATGGAGAGTGCGCATCCGATTCAAACTGTAACAAAGTAGAGAAATTAATCAAATTAACACATAGCAACAAAATTTCCAATCGAAAATGTATTCGAGTATTGCATTTTATTGCCTCGAAATAGCGAGAATTGTTATTCGATCAATACAATAAATATTTCCCACTCATTGAATGTAGCACTTAAAATCAAACAAACAGTGTGACAAACATCAATATAATTATTTGAACATCGAAATCAATCAAAATATTTCCTGCCTTCAAATGTGATAATCGGATTGAATTCGAAAATTCCATGAATACATTTATGATATCAATTAAAATGTTGACAAACAATATGTTAGTTTATCAGAAATTGATTGACGTATTTTTAAATCATCATAAGCCATTTATTTATAATTTTATGAGGCTGAATAAATGATTCCGATTTTATTAAAACGAGGCTTGGCACAAAGTTAAATTTGATGGAAAAGTCATAAAATTATGCTCAAGTTTAAAACTCAGAAAAGCCAATCATGGTATCCCAATGACTGAATTCAATATCAAGCTTATTTACTCTTAATCTTGTTTTTTTTTTCTTCTTTTCGTTCAAAATCAAAAATTTGTCATTTCTTCTTCTTTGTTCAGCTTCAGTGGACACAAAAGTTGTGCAATATTCAAAAGGCACTGTGCATTACTTTAAAGTGTAGCCGATGATTCTTAAAGGAGGCTAGCGCAAGTGCTCAAAAACTTCATAAAATTGTTTAATAAACATCTGAAACGAGACTGAGCAAGATGCTTAGTGTAAACATTCTCAACATTCTTCAAACAAATTCGTTCACTAAGTGCTCTTTACATAAGTTCCATTCGTTTATATAAAATGCATAGCCAGGTTCATCTCAATATAGAGCAGATCACAGCTAAATAGCTATTTGAACAGATTCTGAGCAGTCATTTACTCTCTCTCTCTATCTCTCTCTCTCTCTCGCTCTCTTCCTCTTTCTGTGTGAGTGTGCCTCAAAGTGCTCAATGGTTGCATGGGCGCCGAAAAGCCAAACTTTGCCCAGATAGAATATACATTTTGAATTCATAAACGGAAAATGTGTACCGTCCTGAATGCATATATTGCCAAACTTTTCGTATACATATTGATTTCCATCCACGGCATATCGAAAGAAACAGAAAGAGACAGAAAAAGGCAAAACAAGCAAAAGGAAGCGTCAACAACAGCCTCAGCAGCAGCAACAGCAATGGCAAAAAGTGGCTGTGACACCCGGAAAATTGACTGCAACAATAACAACAAGTTTATCCGAACTAAATGCGAAGTGGATTATGTTGTGTGTGTGTGTGTGTGTGTGTGTGTGTGTGTGTGTGTGTGTGTGTGTGTGTGTGTGTGTGTGTGTGTGTGTGTGTGTGTGTGTGTGTGTGTGTGTGTGTATGCATGTGTGCCAAATCTACTAAAAAGAGCTTCGACAAACAGGTTTTCATCATGAATTATGGCCGACTATATTCGCCTTTCGGAATCGATTCAATGGTTAAACACTAACCCATATAAATGCACAAACAGTAGGCGATTAGATTGAGGAAGGTTCACGGAGAGCGTGAGATGACACAGCAAAGTATGGCATTGAGGTTCGGCACGGTAAAACGGCATAAAGATAGAAAACGGAAGTGTATATATGCAGCTGGAATCTTATCCACATAGCATCACTTCATTTCAGATTATAAGCAAAGATTTCATTCGATCCACTTCGCCATCTGAATCGACGTGATTACATAAATGCGATAGTTTTGCTCACTTCGTTTTACGACACAACGAAGAAGTGAAAAAAAAAGAGTATTCTCACAACAAAAAAATCGGAGGAAGAAAATCTTTATCACAAAGTAGGACATTTCGCTTCTGCATCGATGAAATCACACATAATAGTTGAATGTCAACCGCGCAATGGCTATGCGAAAGATTCCAAATCGACAGAAAGAGATCCGATCAAAAAGCAACGAAAAAAATATTATTATGCAAAATTTATTTCCGGTAGCTCTTTTCATAATATTCAGCCCGAGTTGAACTTATCGTTCTTGCATCGTTTTGTTTGCTTATTTTTTCTTCTTCTCTCGTGAATCGTCTTTACTAGATTATTTCCGTCGCTTTTTTTTTCCTTTCTCTGGCCACTGCAAAAGATGCTTTTGCATTGATATTCTTTTGACGGGAAACGAAGCATAAAGTTTGAAAAAAAAAATGTTATTTCTTACATTTCGCATGCCAGAGCTTGACACTCCATGCGAAATGATTGTGTGATGAAAGTTAGTCACAGAAATCAATTTGATTTGATATTACGAGGAAATCATGAAGCAGCAACGAACATACATCTTTTTTCTATCTCTTGCGAAAAAACACACAGAATAAAAAAAAAAAAAACGAAACGAAAAAAAGATTGAAATGAAGCAATTCTCCTCACATTTATGGCGGTCAAGCGGATGCTACGTGCACTACGAAAAATACATTAAATAAAAAGAAGAAATGTAAGCATACCTTACCTTGAATGTGGATTCACTCATTCTCGCATCGAAAAATATAAAAGGCATTTTGTGTATGTGCTGCAATCAATTTTGCTGTGTATATGTGTGTGTATGTGCGCACTGTGACAGCTGCATGAACAAGTAATTGTTTGTTTTTTGGCATAGAAAAAGAATCATCTTTCATTTCAACTTCTGAATAATATCTTTTCCATTCACTGCATTCTCTCGGGTTCGAAGCGGGGAGGAAAAAAAGCAACTCCACCCGAGATACAATTCCATCCGGTTCCAAAATGCCATTATGACTTTAAAATGAACTAAAGAATGCTCGAAACCGCATTCGACGAACAAAGTTTTCTGTGGCATTGGTTATCTTGTAGTTTAACTTTTCTCTTGGTTAAACTGAGCCTTGGTCAGCTGTTATATTCTTTTAATCTCTTGTTGGCGTTGATAGACAAAACTTTGACTACACCCTGAAGATTTGTAATAGCTTCATGCGCAATACCAACAGCTCAAGCAATTTCAAATTGGACGGGGAAACAAACATCGGAGAGAAAAGAAAATCACATGAACAATCCGGACACAAAAAAAAATAAAAATGAATTGATTCGATTTTATTCCGAACGCTAGTTTTATGATGTAGTAAACAGTAACCACCCATTCAATTCACAAACTGGATTTCGAATGTCCTGCCACAAGCTGTCGCCAACCAGATCGATGCAAGGACATTTTATTTAGAATTCCGTAAACAGGAAATAAACGGAACTAACATCAAAACCAAATTATTTGATGTTTTGCTCTCCCATTTTCGCCTTCTATATGTATGTTCCGCTCGGCTCGGAAGCTGTCATCGAATTGGCAAGGATGCTATGTATTATGGCTGTATCAAATAGAGAGACAAGAAAAAAAAACTTCAACAACCAAAATAACAGCATTTTGTGAAGTAAATGCGTAATTTCATATTTTATGCGGTTTTATTGCATATTTGAAAATATATTTCAAACTGGTTTGGTTTTGTGTCAATCGTAAATCGGGCAGTTTGCATTATAATTCAAAAATGGATTCGTTATATTTACGCAATCCACAGCAAAACGTGCGCTTGAGTACAACAAAAGAAAACCAACCACCACCAACAACACCAACACCACCGCCAACAGCAGCGCTCCAACAATAACAGATTAAATATGCTCTCCACCAAACACACATCAACTCAATGAAATATAAAATTATAATAAAAAGCCACAAACTTTCCGTTTTTGCCAGAACAATGCCGAAAAATTATGTGCCCGCAAACAAATAACAAAGTTGTAATATTTCGTTTCGGGATTGTGTGTGCGTGTGTTTTTTTATTCTTGTATTTCGCGCTAGCAACGGCATAACCACACAGTTTTGTAGTAATGCGATTTTATAGATTGTTTTCGCGTATTCCAGTGACGCGCTCACGCTCATTCATTTGCTTGTTCCACGGGCAACAGCCGTATAATTAAAGAAAATAGCGTAAAGGTTTACATTTAAACAACTTATGTAATCTATTCAATCGTCGTGTTCTTCGTTCAGTCTCATTTAATTTTTATTTCTGTGACCGAGTATTTAAACTAGATCGTTATGGGTTAAGTTTTTTTTTTCTGTTCAAGGCAATTATTTCCATTTCATCTGCAATAAATTACCGAGGGGCCATGATTCATATTTTAAATATTAGAGACAGAAAGTTTCAGTTTTTTTTTTTTTCATTCCACTGTTTCTGTGTCTCTGTATGTCTGTCTCTTTGGTTTAACTGCAAAATGGGCAAACATGAATGAATTATATGTGCAATTTATTAAAATAATCGCAGTATACAACTGTAACCATTTAGCTGTTCCATTGATCAGGAAGTATGGTAAAGAGTTTTTAATGTGACATGAGCCGTCTTCATTAATTTTGTTTTCTAATATTTTGAGTATTTCGTTTGAATTATTATTTGTGGTTTGAAAAACTTTGTTTGCTTTTGATACAATTGAATTGAAAGTCCAGGCGCCCGTCAATATCGTTTAAATGAGCACATCCACTAAAAACGAATCAATTTGTTGAAGCGACAACAACAACAAAATTACATTCACAACACCGACAGCGACGGAAAAATACGTAAAATGTGCAGTAAATGTCTACAAATTGAGATATTAATTTTGGAAAAGAAGTCGTCGTCATTTGCCATCTCTATTGGTATATAAACATATTTAAGAGTGGGAAAATAGAACTTACAAACAAATGTCGTATTATTTGATGAATGCAGAAAAAACCGAAACGAAACGAAAATCCCAACAAACTTTTCCATAGAAAATAACAGTTTTGTCGTTTTACGTTTTTCGATGTGCATGTGTCTGTCTCTATCTTTGCAACCGATTCGTATCTTTTAAATAAGTTTTGAAACTGAAAACAGAAAACTTTTGCTGCGACACACACATAAACACACACACACACACATATCAATATAAACCGACTCAATACACTTACAAAAGATACAAATAAACAACAGTGAATCCAAATGTACACAAACGCATAAAATATACATCACGTTGACAAACAATAACGTTAATAGTAACACACAGCGTTGGAAACGACACAAATATCCATAATGTAAATTGAGTTGAATGCAGCAACACCAGCACCAGCACACTAGCACACTAGCAACCGTGAACACGAGCACAACAACACGGGCAGCGAAGCAAAAGTGGAGCAATGAGCAAAATGAGAGCAAAAAACATGCAAAAAGCAGTTGACTGCAACAGTGACAGTCATTTGCAATAAATAGTTGGTTACTCGCATCAGAGTACGCTTTACCGATTCCACCCCATTTTAGTCGCAATATGCACTCAACAAAATGAATGCATAAATCTGACAAAGAAATAAAAGAAAGTAAAAACAAAAAAATTCGCCAAAAAAAAAAAACACATTTTACCAATTTTACCCTCCGGTACAACGTCAATTGAAAAGACAATATTTATATACATTGTATATTGGAGCCGCTCTGATTTCAATTTACTGCGAGAGAACAAGAAGAGGATTCTTGAATTTCATTAGGAGTGGGCTTTTATTATTTATTGATGTTACGGTGTTATGACGTATTTTGTTGAATTTGCCTCTAATACGGCGAACAGATAATACAAATCTTGAACTATGATTGATGGATGGCACACTTACTACGCTGACACGCAACTCTCATTCGGTCGGCCGACGCGGTTGTTTCATGATAAACAAGAGCTAAACAAGAGCAAACCAAGTCAATTACAAATTCAATCATTACATTTGATGAGAGCGTTCGATGATTCAATGAATACCCAGCGGGCTTTTTGCATTGATTTGATCTATTTTAATGGATATAATTTAATAGAAAACTGAACTCGAAACATAATCAAAACAAATTATGATGTTTATTACACGTTATACACAAAACATGTACGATAAATTAGTTGTCTGTTTTCATCGAATGAATTGACTATTTTCTCAATGTTAAGTGCTTGCGTAAACACATCGAATCGAACATTTTATGACAAATGAATTGATTGGCCGATTGGAAATTGACGATCGATTGAAAGCAGAAACTTTTCCAATGCACTTAACTGAGATTGTAAAACTCAATCAACATTTAACTACATTTTTTTTTTCTATTCCCTTCAAATTCAATGCAAACGTGTTTGCATATTACATTTATGTAGACTATGTGCGTCGGGATACAAACTAATGGGTTCCAATGAACTTAAAGCACTTGATGCCACGAATTAGCTAGTGGCTATTCATTAATGCATTTACTTCAACGTTATTTAGATAGCATATGCAATGAGTTTATGAGGTGAAATCATTTTCTCTGTTTCACCATTACTAGAATGTTTTATGAATTTATTCATATATCGATCGAGGCAAATTTACTGATTTATTACTATCGGTGTGGATGTACATGTTATGCACATTAACAGCCATGACAGCAGACGAGCCAATTTCATTTTATATATATATATATATATTTTCAACTACTGAAAAATGCAAGTCAACAAATCTGTCGGTTCATTAATAAATGAGTTCGCGTATCGATCAAAAATTAGCTTCAATTTATTATCGATATTAATTAAACATTTTCTGTTGAAATTTGTGTTGTTGATAAAATGCTGTTTTCACATTTATCGAAATAAAATACGATGCTAAAATAATAATAGAATCGAAGCTATGGGCAGCCTTTGGCTGGAAGCGCCTGAAATTGGTTCATTATTGTTTATTCAATTGGCTATTTTATTCGGTCCGCATTCACTACACTGCATTCGGCCACCAAAATAAGCTCCAGAACGTTCGAAAAATATATGTATATAAAAAGTCCATATTCTTTGGCACGATATCAAACATCTGTGGAATTGGCCTCGAATAAATTGAATCATTTATATACAATTATTCAGTTTATTAGAAGTCAATAGCGTTTGCACGAGTAACGCCCTGGAGCTATTAAACTAAATTTGTGTGCGCGATACGACACAACGGCCACTTTGATTGGTGTCACGATGCCACTTGCAAACCATAGAAGATCGGTAAAATTGCTGCACATTTCTGGCATATTCAACTCGAAAAATCCATTTGAAACATGCTCTAAATTGGGTTAGTCATACATAAAATATTTGGCCAATGTGGCTAATCCCTCCGGACTCTTTAGATTCCATTGCATTGCAGTTTGAGCAAACAAACTCCACTACAATGATTCCATTTTACTTTTCACACTGTTTTTTTTTTTTCTACCAACAAAATGGTAAATTTAAGCGCAGATTATATGAGAAGTTCAGCTTTTGCCAAAATCAACTCTCTCATCTTTATGGATGATGGAGCCACTAAATGTATCTACAATTCGAATGATGTTTGAACAAAAATGTCGGCCCGGAATTATGGTTAATTCTCAGAAAAATAATTTTTAATTCGATGCAGATGGTCATTGTTACGATGGACAATGATGATTATGAATTTCAAATTACACACACTCACCGACCCAGTGAAAACTTTTGTTCGTTGCACCGCAAAAAGGTCTTTATCCTCCTCACTCTCTCTATAAAATTCTCTTTCTCTTGCATCATGGATCACGAATTTCATCGAGGATAGTAAAATTTTTTTTTTTGTTACCTTCTATCCCTCTTTACATGTTTTAAAAATTTATTTACATTTTTTTTTTTTTAATTCTCGTTGAATTTAAATAAATTGAGTTCGTTGTTAACAGTGTTGCTTGACATCACCGTGATGTCGTTGGATTTTAACGAATAACGTTCATATAATGTAATACCGAAAAGTTTTCGATAGGAAGTGGGAGAGTGAGAGTGAGTGTAGCCTTGTGTATCTGTGTGTGTGTGTGTGTGTGTTTGAAAGAGAGCATGAGCCTGGTACCCGGCTGCCCAAATGGATGTGATAGCTGTAATGTGTGCAGCATCATGCAGACACGAAGCCACAAGACCGCATATCTCTGGATTTGTATTGAGGTCACCGGTTTGCCGACGACGGCGACGGTGGCCGCACCAATGAACACAAAAACAAATGTGAGAAAATTTGAGAAAAGAGGTACATTCAAAAGCCCAATTGCGATTTCAAAAGCGATACACGATTACCACATTCGTTTAGGTCGTTTTTACGCACTCCACACTCTCCCATTTTCACAGCTTACGGTTCACAATCTCACATTTCTATTGCCTGGTACAATGCACATATTAATGCGGTCGCGTCGAATAAATATGCATACATGAAGCGAATAAATTTATCGGCCAATAGTTTTTCTCCTCTGACGAAGTGGAAATGGCACGTAATAATTCGAACAAGACATGCTTGGTTTTTTTTTGTGTGTGTTTTGTGTGTTAATGTGAAAAACGCGTTAAAACAACATTAATGAATGCGTGCACGGGTTGAGATCCCAAATGCATTGAACTCGTGATGCTCTTCATTGCGTCATACCGCAACGAACAACAACAACAACAAAAAAAACAGGCCGGCGTAGGATCATCGGTGAGTTGTTAAAACACATACACTCACGACACACACACAAACATACACATGAACACGTATTCCGTTGCATATAAAATCGTTCGAAGTTTAATGCGGTTGTGATGACGCCAATGCAACGGGCCACAATACAGCATCAGCCCCAGCCAGAGAATTGACAGCATAGACGCCAGAGAATCGTATTATCGCAATGAATATTCATAGAAAGTTTTTTTTTTATTGTCATTTTGGGGCCGATGTCAAAGCGCATTTTATTCATGCACTGAACATTTATATGCGAAGCGGTTGTGTGTGTGTGTTTTTTTTTCAAATTTTCACGCGAGCTAAAGAGGCATTGAACATTTATTCAAATGAACAAACTTTATTTGCGAATTTTACAGTGTTATTCTAGCCTCAGTCGATGTCCATGTTTCCATGTTTAATTTTAGATCAAATGCATCACAAAATTCTCGAGTTTAGCTTTTAAGATTATAAAGTTTATACATCGAAAAATGTTGGCTGATCTTTCGACAATGCATAAATTCACATGCTAACATTATACTTTTCGGTACAAATTACACGAACAGTATTGATTCTACTGCAAAAACAGTTGAAATGTTAGAAACTGGCTGAGTCAAACTATTCGAGGTTCATAAATTCGCTATTTTAAACTGTCCATCTTGTCTGTATGTGTGACATTTTTGCTTACATTACAATTCACTATGAATTCAACTGAATTCATGAATTTTTAATCAGAGATCAGTGCTACCTTTTACCAAAACTGAGAAGTTATTAGAATATGAACGAGGCAGGATTGCCTCTTTGAATGCTTTTTGCATGGTTTTGCATTGTGTTCGAAAATTGAATGTTTGGTTTAAATTGTACTAAATATATGATAAGAATGATCAGATTTTGCTGACCAGAATGTTGCTTGCATTGCCCAGCTATCACTACCATAGCATCGCAGCAAGTACTCTCCGTGACTTATAACAACAACAAAATACACACGTTTAGTTTTAGTTCTGTACACTGTGGAATCAAAATGTATGGAAATTCTAGATGGCGCCATCAGTAGAGAATTGGCTGCTGCGATGGTACGATCACTACTTTGGGCGGTGCATTGATCAGGCTATCGAATTTCGGATCAATTTGATCCACATTCTGGAATAACTTCTAAGAAAATCAAATATATTTGATGTTAAACATCTTAACATGTTAAGGTTCAATAGACCAAGAAATATGGCTTGATATGTACCAACATTTCGATGGATTTTCATGCACAAACTGCGAACAGAGAAACTTCTCCATGCCGTTCGTCTTTACATTGTTTATAAGATTTCGAGTAGAATGTTTCGAAGTCAGAAATATTTGCGAGAAAAAAAAACGAACCTTTTTTATGTGCATGGAGAATGCTAGTGTTGCGCTTGATACTTAACAAGTTTCTCATTTTCAAGAATATCTAATGCATGAATGCTCCTTCAGCACACTTAAATGCAATTTAAGTACCCATACACCAAAACCCGACGATTCCGTTTGCCGAGTGGCAAACATTTGCCATAGCATGCGGCTGCATTTAAATGGTTGCATACATGAAATCAATGTTCAGTTTCATCATTCGAAAAATGGCCGTGATTTGAAGCAGACGCATTAAATTCAATTCAACTCAACAACTATTGCAGATGAATGTAATAAGACATAGAGATGAAACATTTCATTATTTCAAGAAATTTTAGAAGTGATATCGGCGTCAAACTTAAATCGTCTTTGTTAGTTTATTTAGTGATGTGTTGAAAATGACAAACTTTAACAGAAAATTATAAATTAAATATAAATCTCATTAAGTGTATAAACATGTTCATCACCTACGTAACGAAGATTTTCTGTTCTGAAAATGCTCTTCAACACTGGAATATATATATATATTCCAAGTCTCGAGAGCCAATTATTTATCCATAGCTACAGTAATATCCAGTGATCGTATAGCATTCTAACGAGTTGAAAAGTTTGCGAGGGAAGCGAAAGAGTATAAAACTTGAGCATCAAATAACCGGTGTATGCTTACGACGGACGGTAGCTCTTGTCAACCGATTTATTCCATATGAGTTCGTCCTGTTCACCTCTTTGGCGTGTGTGTGTGTGTATATATCATCGTAAATGTAATGCTCAAATTTCATGTGTGTTGAACACAACTACCAAGAAAACATGATGTAACGCGATCGTATAAGAACCAGCAATGTAAACGTACGAAAAGATAAACATAAACTGATATAAAGAAAAAGATTTAAAATTCAATTTCACAACGAAAATGTTCATCAAACCAACCCGTTCCGGTCGATGTTCAGCGTTCGAAAGCAAAGTATGGGTTTGAGTCTACAGCATGCTGAACGTCGAATACATCTGCACATACATGTAGAATGTTCACGTACAGACAGGTAATCAAAATTAAACCCGTTTTTAGTTTGAATGTAGCAAATGCGTGAAGAAAAGTGAGAAGGGGAGAGTCGCAGTCTTTGACGCGACGTTTGTACGAATCCGTCCAGATTATACGTGCAGCGTAAAAGTTTTGTCTTGTTGGATTTTGCAATAAGCTAGTACATACACACACACACACACACATGCACATCTCGTTGCCATTTGCACGGAGCAGTTATTGTTTAACTTTGGATCAAGCGAGAAAAGTGGCGATAATTACCATTAAAATACCTTTATAATAATAATAGTTATAATGGCACTCAATGATGTAAAGCGATAATATTGTCACGTTCACCCTGAGATTTTGCGTGTTTTAACGATTGCAAAATGGAAACAGAGATAGAGTTTTGTTTGCTTGTATATCCTACTATCATATACAATTTCGACGTAAAATTTCGTCGTTATTTGCGCTGTGTGACCGTTTTGAGGTACGTTTCGAATCATGTTACCGACAACAGATTTTACCAATCTCTGATGGAGGAGTTAAAAGCTCTAGCTCGTTCATACTCTTCTTCTCGGTATATTCCGCCATATACTCAAATGTGAACCTATTTATTGTTATGCATAATTTAGCTTCATCATCTGCTCCAAAGAACAAAGTATTCATTTCATAATTTCAGCGAGCTGATTCTGTTGGACCGTTTTTTTTTTAGTCCCTTTTGCTTGACATGCATTGTTGATACCGTTGAATTTTAACTATCGAGAATTGGTTCACCGAGTCGAATGGCGGGAGTTTATGGTGTAGTGTTGTGTGTATGTGTGTGGGGGGAGGGGGGGGGGGGTTTGTGTTAACGCCTGTACAACGAATCAAAAATTCTTCATGTCATTAGCCGTATCCCACCTTCGCGCACATCAAGAACAATTCCAAAAGCTATAAGCAATGTGCTCATGTATTATTAATACCATGACTCATTTTAAGTGGTTTTAAAGTGTTCAACACCGCTGTCCTCACGAATATTTCGCCAAAATGACGAGAAAACCGCTGAAAAAAAAAAAATGTTTTGCGGCACACCATACCACATCGCACCACTAAATAAAGGCAAAGTTTTTACGCTTTTGCTTGTGTACAATGACACGGATAAGAGACCATAACCATCAACTCATAACCATAGTCAATGTGGTGACAACAACAAGAACAACAACAACAGCAGCAGCAAAAGTTGCAAAAAAGCGCACTAGGCCAACAGCGACGCAACCATTTAGTTTCACTCATTTCCCTCGTTAATAATTCATATGCGCGTAAAACGCATCTTGTATTTTATATTTTGTGCTTTAGAATTCTCTAACGTCATCAGCTTTCATTTCAAATCCGTTGTGTTTCTCTCTTTCTCTCCCCCTATGATGTGTGTGTTTGTGTGTTCATCAGCTTCTTTGACTGGCTTTGTCACGATACGAAAAAGTGTATTCAATTTCATGCACGATCGCTCAAACGAGATGTGCAAATATCTGGTACAAGGCTAAACTTAAAAATGAACTTTCTCGAAAGCACAAATGTTCAGAAAAACATGAAGAGAGAGAGAGAGAGAGAGAGAAAGAGAGAGAAAAACAACATAACAAAATGGAACTGTAAACTAAAAGAATTGTGGGCGTAAAAACATAATATGCACTTTTCTTCTGGCATTTTTTGTTTACCGCTCGTTTTTTTCTGTTATTGTATGTGTGTTCTCAGATTTCAATCGGGCCAAAAAAGGCCACCGCGCATAGGAACGGCAGATATATTTGTTTTTGTTTTTTTTTTTAATACACACGAGTGTGTTCCTAGGATGCTATTTTTTGCTCATTTCTTCGACGTTGTTAGCTCTGATAGCTATGTGTATATGTGTTGTTCAGGTTTCAATTTTAATGTTTCGAGCTTTTGTTCGCTCCAACGCCGATTTTGATGATGCTTCAGTTCGGTCAGAACCATAAAAATGTCATAACATTTCTGCTGGTGCTGTCTTTTTTTTCTCTCTCGTTCTTTTGACATAATCTGAATGTAAAAATTGTCATTAGCATTCATCTCGTTGGTGGGACGGCAGTGCGTCATATGTGCGCTCTTCGGTTGTGTTTCTTTTTTGTGTCCCGCTTGGAATATGTGAACATCATGCGTTCTTTAGATTCCAACAAAATGTTGGCTGCATTCAGTGCTGTTTGCTATTAATTGTTTCGGATATAAATATGAATCCGGTGCTCGTGGTGGTTGTGCATTGGTGTGAGTAAAATGCCATTTAAACGAATCAACTCAAAACGATGAACCCAAAACAAAGGCGGAAAAAAAGTGCATCGCCAGCGTGCAGAGTGACCACTTGAAAATGAAATTGCGACAGTCGACATTACATTTTTCTGTGTTGTGTACAATAATTCATTGATGTGACAATTGCTATTCATCTTGTTTTTTTTCTCTCTCTCTCTCTCTCTCTCTCTCTCTCTCTCTCTCTGGTGCGCTTCCATCTGAAGCAGTCCGTTTTGCGTATTTCCATTTTTGCAGTGTACTTTGTCCTCAATGTGCCATTTTTTTTTTGCTCTGTACACATTTTCTGCTCATAGCATTTGAATAGTTTCATTGCGTTTTTGGGATTTATACCATGTGCAGACATTTCTCGCGTGTTTCACGCTATCGAGATCCACAGGACGAAAACAGACATTTTGACCTGTGTGCGCGTGATCGTCCCGCTGCTGCTGTCAATGCTCAATGTGCAGTGTACACTGTGTGTGTGTATGTGCTGCGATAATAAATTTTCATTTTCAGTTGTTAAATCCATTTCAACAGTGCACGATGTCAAAGCATACATATAGCTCACACTCAAACCCCCCGAATGATTCGCATCATGAGATAAAGGGCGGGAATATGCGGCTGAAAAATGCTGGCTACCAACCAAAATTACAAATACGAATACCTTTCTCTCTGTGATTTAAGCAATGATATCACAACCAACAGAAAAAAAGAACGCGCAAAATAAAAACAAATATAAACGCTTGTGTTCATATTACATGACACATTCTCAATTCATTGCATGAAAAACAACAAAACAGCACCCAAAACGAACCGGTACCTATACATGAATACGTGGATAATTTACGCGTATCAGATTCGCTCGTTTATTTCCATGCTGTGCGCTGGTGTTTTTTTTTTTTTTTTTGTCACAAAAACCAATTCTTTAAATTCTTTTGCTATTTATATCAATGAACATGCGGCTGAGAAAAAAAAACGAATTACGGAAATAAGAGAGAGAGAGAAAAAAATCGCAACGCAAAATGGTCATTTTTAATCGTGAAATGAAGTATTCAAATATTGTGAGAGAGAGAGAGAAAGAAAAAACAGAAAAAAAGGTTACAACGGTCAATTGCGAGCTGTGGTAGATTTATATTTGTGTGAACGTGCTAAATCCGTCTTTGATGGTGGAGCAAAGAAGGAAATGAATGAAAAGTATCGTCTATAGCTACCGCCGTGCGGCGGCATTATAAAAACCAACTTAAGCTTTATATATAAGGAAAAAAAAAATATATTATGAATTACAGAAATGTATCTGCACATTTCTCATATTTCGTGCACGGTGCCCGTAATATTTAGTAAAATGATGTAATATGCGGATTCATAAGTCCGGTCTCGCCCTCTCCATCTCCGTCTCGCCATGTGCATGTTTTGGCTGCCTGATTTGCTTTATGTTTTCATATAGTTGATTTTTAATTTCACCAAATTGTAAATTTAATTACCAATGAAGCGAACGTAATAATTTCGCTTTACTTTAGCATTATTTGCCCTGGTCGCAATCAAGGTATGGGTGGGTGTGTGGATTGTGCGTTTCACATTTTTTTTTTATCGCTGTTTTATAGTCAATTCAAACTTTTTCCGTTATGGTTTCAACTAAAGCTGTTCGTTTTGCACTTGTATTCTCGTATAAAAACTAAGTTTGCGCGTGAAAAATATGAATTATACAATAAAGAGTGCGGCAAACGACAAACAAGAACACCAGAAGAAGATGATGAAGGAGAAAAAAAAATGTAGAAAAAAAAAATGATTGTAATAAAGTAAACAAAGAACTGAAACCACGGAAAGAAGCAAGCGTGAAAAATTCGAATCTCTTGGAAAATGTACGATGCTTTTCATTGGTGGCGGTATTGCGGTGTTGGTGGTGCGTGTGCTCCGATTTTCGATTCTTTTGTTCCGAGATGTGAGAAAACGAAAAAACTTCGTTTTACATTGTGTGGTTTTCTCGATTTAATTTCGTTTCGGTTCACGTTTCGGTTCGTCTTCTTCGTGCACATTGTGATCAATTCTCTAGAATCCAACCACTGAATTTATATATGTGCTCTCTTTGTTAAAGATAATATTGCAGTTTTTGTGTCTGTTTGCATCGCGGTTGGAAATTTTCTTTTTGCCACTTTTATATCGTGAGGTTTTTATTATTACGTTACGCTAGCGAAGCATCTACGTTATTATTTACCCGGTTGGGTTTTTTTTTTATTCATTTGATTGCAATTTTAAAACTGAGTGACGGCCAGTAACGTTACCAATTTTCGGTATCTTGGCAAACAAACGTCAGATGTAGTGTCAAAAGCACATTGCCTGTCAAATACAATGTTTCATATTTCAAACTATATACATTTCTTCATTTTTTTTCCGCTCTAGTCCATGGTTTGATTGTTTGTGATGGTTTTTCTGTTAGTTTCACAAGATGAACGACGTCGCAACAGATGAGAGAAACAACTTTTCCTGAACAAAATGTGGCATTCAAGCGTTTTCGCATAGATTTTTGTTTTTGTTCGGACACAAGTCAAATGTTGATATTCAATGTGTTTTGATAGAGTGCATAGTTTGTTCGGTTGAACTGTGTGATTTAATTTCTGAAAAAAAGGATTCATGTTTTTACTTAAAAATAAATGGAATTTTAAATTCGATTTGAAGAATGAATATTTTGGGGAATTTAGGGTCGTGAGTGTACAAAGCAACAGCTGGTCACGAAATTGCTCAAGCACACAGCTTTTAGCCATTTTTATATTCGACATTGAATTTATAATCGTCCATAAAATTGCAAAAAAAAAAACATTTTGAATGTTCATAATTCAACACCGAGCTGTTTGCATCCGGCATGTTAAGAACCTCCAAGTTGATTATCATCAGCATAGATTTTAAATTTCAATCGCAGCTAATTGTCGACAGACTAATTAATTTATAATTGGATTTAATTTATCGGTGAATAATCGAAACGACAACAAATGTAAAACGGCAAATGGACATAGGAAAATTCGCAAAATCTCTTTATCCATTTTGAACAATCTCATTAGACTTGTAATGTTTCGACTCGTAAGATTAGGTAGCATTTACTTGCTAATGTTTGGCTAATAAATTCATTTTACGACATTACAACCATGCTCATCTTCATTATCGCCCCAGTGACCATGGCCGGTGTTTTGTTTTTGGCCGTGTGTGCGCGTGCTTTGGCAAAAATCTCATTTTGGTTGTGTAATAAATAAATTCGACTCATTTTTTTTTTATTTTTTTTTATTTTGTCTTGTTAAAATGATGTTGAGCCGAACTGAACCGGACCACGGCGAATCCACTTAAAATTGCATGAAAAAATCAACATTAGCCTTTAGCGAAATGGATACGTGGTATAGGTTCCTACCTATATTGTATCCCTTATACTGTATAAGTGTACTTTATGAAATTCTCTAAACAGCATCGTCAAACGGCTAGAAAATTGCTTGGCAACTCAACAGACTCACACAAAAAAAAAAACACTGAACGAATTTGAATTTGCTTTAAACGAGGCTTATCAAGTTCGGTTCAATAATACTTATTGCCTAGTTACGTATATGATTATTGAATTGAATGTATTTGTGTGCCCGTTCATGCCAATGCGTTCTTTAATTCCAGTTTTATTGGTGTGTTCGCTGAACTTTGAACTCTTTTCCACTTGTCTTCGTGTTGATCGGTTTTTGGCATGAGAACCAGCAAGGACGAACATCCATTCAATTGAAAATGCCAAACAACGACAACAACAATACAATTATGATAGTCAACGTCAGCGATTTATTTTCTCTTCGAGAGATTTTCGTTGCTGTCTACTTACACAAAAACCCGATGCACGCTAATCCATCCCGTTAATCCGCAATTTGATTGCATTTCTGTCGGCGCAATGTCTTTTACACTTTTATTAACATCTGATTTTGAGAGGCTAGACAAAACGCAACATGACATTTGCAACAACCATTTGGTGCTGAGCTTAGCCAAATCGCAAGCAAAAAATAAAGAGGCAAACGAGAAACAAAAAAAAAGACCAAGAAGAGAGAAAGGAGAAAGCAAAAATCACGACGAATGAATAGGAAAAATTAAATGGTTTCGTGCATAAAAACATGAAATATTACTGAACGGATCTCGTATTAAGACATCAGTCGCTACATGCTATACGCTGTAAATATTTGTGCTGGTGTGTTTATCACTCATAAATTTCGGGCCGAGGATAAGGACATGTTTTTTTTTTGTACTCTGTGTGTCTATTCTCTAGAATTTAACGCTTTTTACGTACGGTGTGATGTGTACGAGAGGTGGGAAGGGGGGGGGGGCGGGTGGTGGAGGGTTTATGTGAATATTTTTCTGACATCTATCTTCCAGCCAACGTATAAACGTACGAAGAGATGAGGCTTCAACGTGCTGCCAGCATGGGATTCCCATCTTTTTGCCTCATCTCTTCGAAGCGGGCACTTTTTATTTATACGGCCTTCATTTTGGTCGGCATTTTGCACGTACACGCAAAAAAAAAAAATTACTCGCGCACACTGTGTGTGCGTCTTTTTCATTTGTTGAATAAGTTTTTTTTTTCTAGCCATTCCGTACGTTTCTTTCTACTTCTGTCTTTCTCTTTTGATAGGCTTAAAAATACATACTTGAACGGTTGCAAAGTTCAACAAGACTTGAATGTATATTTCTGTTCATTTTTTCGCTTGGCTGAGAATTTTTCCAAATAGCACAATACAAACCAAATTGCTTTAGGCTACTGCACGTTTTGCGTATTCCAGCGTAGCAAAATGGCAATAGCAAGAGAGAGAGAGAGAGACACAGAGCGAGAGGGAGGGAGAGAGAGAGAAAAAAAACACACACAAAAATATAAAAAGAACGGAAAAATATTGGCCAAATGTATGGCATTGAGAAGTAACCAAATGAGAAACATTGGAACATGATGGCAAGACGAAACACCATGGTGTTTTGAATAAATTGTCTGGGTGAAATGTTGAATTACATGTTGAAGGTAGTTGTGTGTTTGTATGGAGATTTAATCGGATCGATATTTTTTATGTGTAGTTACTACCAATGCCGAAAGAGCAAGAGGGAGATTAGGAGTGAATAAAAGATAGATAGATAGAGAGAGAGAGAGAGAGAGAGAGAGAGAGAGAGAGAGAGAGGGAGAGAGAGAGAAAGAGAAAAAACGACATTAAAACAAAACTATGAATACTGGCAGTGCTATTTTGCAAAAGAGTAGCATCGGTGGCATTACAGGACTCCGCAAATAAATGAATCCATTTATATTTACATTTATTTATATTTACAAATTTACAACAGTAATATGCGTAACTGGGGGCAACCCAATCGAAATGCAATGCACAGATAGCGAAAGGGATAGAGAGGGAGTGAAAGAGGGAGAATGGATAGAGACCAAACCAGGAGGTGAAGGTTTCCTGAATCGAGGTGGAGAGGGTGGAGCATGCACGCACTTTAAATTCACACAACCGTTGTATTTAAACGATTCTAAAGCATCATCTATATGCAATGGAGGTATAGAAGTGATGTGGCACGCACCAACAACTATAAAATTCCATCGATAATACTCTGAAATATTTAGTGCATGAAACGCAACGACAACGACAAAAACAAAAACAAAATTACAGACACAAACACAAACAAACACTCATGTACAACAGCAATGTACAACAACACAAAGCGGCAGCATGACTCAAGAAAATGAATATCAATGAAATGGCGATGAATATGGCACAGCCATGCTTTTCTGTACACACCCTCACTCACACTGAGCACAATACAAATGGTTTTCTTTTTTTCATAATTTTCCCCATGCTTATTTTTTTGTTGTTGTTTTCATTGCATCTTCACTTCTTCATTTCTGCCATCGTTTTACCATCGTTTTTTCTTTCTTTACATACCAACAACCACTACACGCACCTCAAATTTATCTTGTATACCACGTTATTATGGTTCTTTTTATGGTGCTAGATTGCAAGCATTTTCATCGAGCGGTTTTGTTTAGAGCTGAACATACGGAGATAAACAGTGTGGTATAGTCAAATGAGTAGTAAAATAATTTACCTTCCAGCGAAAAAAAACTATTTTTATAAAACAAAACAACAACAACAAAAAATCTTTATTTGTACATCGTTGTAGCGTGTGTTTGTGTGTTTGCGTGTGTGATGCCATGCAGCGAATAGAGAGAGAGAGATTTTTGTATAGAAAAATAGAAGCAGAGCAAACGATAGATTGAGTCAGTCATGCACCTCAACGACTACTACAATACTGCTCAAAATTGGATGGAATCTTAGTGCTATGAAGTCTAAACCATTTTTAATAGTGGTCCACGAGTCAAAGCTTGGATTTGAGCGCAAATTGATTAATAATTTTGCGTATGGCGTACGTGTACGAATTTTATGAATTTCGTCTATTTTGGCTGCAAATTTGAGAAATTTCACATCAAAGATGGAATGATTGTATTTAGGAATCTCAGAACTAATATAGTTTGGCCCAGGAAAGTCATATAGGCTCGCGAAAAACATTCAGTAGGCCAATTTTTGGTAATTTTGTTCAAAAATGGTATTTTCAGGGCAATAAACGTATATTCACTTGAGAGCATGGTGCGCCAAAACGGCTATACCAATATTGCTCAAAATTTAATGGGATCTAAGTCTAATAATTTCCAAAAAATGGTGAAAATTTGAAAACGATCAGTGGAGTCGTTTTTGAGCTATCGTGGTAACAAAAAACGTTAGGAATCCATTTTTAGTGAGAGATGCAAAGTCAACACCAATCGTGAAAATGGGTTATGTAATCACATACATGTACAGCATAGTAAAAGTTAGTGATAAGAAAGTTGGCTCGGTCGTTCTCTCTCACTCGCGCACCATACAACACATTCTATCACACCAATGCCATTCACATTCCGCATAAAATTGCTTCCCCAAAAAACTCAAACTCACACTCGATACTCGGTTTCGTCAACTCCACTCAACTCATACTCAGCACACACCGACCGTATACGGATCCTTGATATGTGAAAATTGCTGCTGGTCACTTGCGACGAGTTATGAGAAATCTTCTGTTTCATATTATGATGAATACTACGCATTTATTTCGTTGATTTTTTCTTTCTCTTCGATCGCAGCTCATGATAAGCGATATCCTTTTCTCTTTCTATACCTCTAACACTAAATTTCCGATTTCACTATGGCCTGAAGTAAAGCTGATCCCCAGCGACACAATGTTTCAGTGTCAACATATTTGCAAATTCCACATGAAACCGAACCAAAATACGAAAACAGTTCGCATCTATCCGTCTTGTTGCTATTTTTTTTTTTTTTTTTTACTTCAAATTCAATCCTTAACACAATCACTCATCTTATATTCAATTGGTTCGGAAAGAGAATCTAATCCCATCCCTCCAGCATACGAAGTGGTTGTTAGTTTCTTTGGTATTCCGCATTTCGTGCACACACACACAAAAAAGAGAACGCGTCTAAAACGCAACGGGGCCTTTTGCGCCTTTGATATGCGGCACAACAGCTCATTTGATGTTGAATTGAATCCGAGTCCCCAGCGATGTAGTTATTGTACCGAATCGCACGAAACCATGAGCGTGTGGTTTCCATCGCACAAATTGTCATTTCTCCGCTTTTCCAATAGATGGATACAAAAAAAAAACTCAACGAAACATGGGGAAATGCGGTTCGGATGAATGAAATTTGATATTGTGTACGTCTGTGACAGCGTTGTTAGATGATATTCAATTTCAACCAATTGTAAATCTAACGGACTAAATGATTCGAAGCGCACCATTGAAGGAGAAACTTTCATATATTTCCACAATGCAGCGCAACGTACTGGATTACGGTATCGCAGCTCGCTGCTAAAATGGTAGCTGCTTGGTATGCCGTGTCAGAGCGATTTGAATATGATTTAATTCGGTACGGCTGCATCATGAAGCGGACAGTTTTCCAAAGTAAGTCGTTGGATTCAGACGTGTGTGTCGCTTGCGTGTCACACATTTCATATTAAAATACCAACCAATCATATTGGATTCTGTGCTTTTGGGATTGCAGCATCTATTTAACATGAATTTTTCCCCAATTGATCTGAATTAAATATTACACCAAAACGTATTCCAACATACTGACGAATCCAGTCATATTAAATGATTGACTTTTCACCATTGATTTGATGCTCAATAATTAAGGTGAATTTCAAATTTAACAGTTACAACAGTTACAACAGTTAAAAACCGAAAATATTTAATCATCTGTGTGCATACGATCAATTCAGTTTGAGCTCATAAATTTTACCAAAAAAAAAAAAAAAAATATTCAATAAATTTATATAAATAAAACAAGTGGCAAAATATTAACCAGTATAAAATATTATTCATCGTGTACAATAATCTGAATGGAATTTCATTTTAAGAGTTTAACCATTGATGATAAAATATACACAAGTTTTTATGGAAATCGGTTTGATCTTGATAAAAAGTGATTGCCACCCTGAATTTAAGCAAAAATTACATTTCATTACTGTTACTCATTTGACATTTAAATGACAAAGTGAATCATTTATTTCGAACATATATCACGCTTCAAAATATTGAAAAGTGTCGCTAACGGGCCAATCACATGAAACAAGATTAAGTCGTTGTTTGTCATCAAATTTTGAACACTGATCAAATCGAATACAACCAAAAGTCAAGTGTTCAAATACACCTTAAACACACAAAGACGAACATCTGAAATTGTGCAGGAAGAAAAATTACTACCATCCTTTTTCCATCGCATATTTATTTTTTGGGTGTTTTTTGATTTCTTATTCTTTGGGGCAAATTGACGCAAATTTGTAAAAGAGAAATCTTTTTTTTTCTTGTATGATTCAAAGCCGCTTAGAAATTGAAAAGTGGAGTTTTTTCTTTGTGCGACTGGTGATTTCAAAAACGAACAATCAAACAGAAAAAAGTGGGACCTGGAAAAACTAAGAACGAAAGTCAAATAAATCACTTGAAGTGAAATCAAACAATGTTCAGTGCAAAATTTATATCTCGTGTCAACTAAACTCTTAAATCCACACAAATATTTTCGCAGTGAACAGTAAAAGGCAGCTAGAGAAGAAAACGAAAAGAAAAAAAAAACCGCACACGCATTTCGACCGCTATCAAGAGCCACACAGAACCTTTTTTTTTATTCACGCACAACATATATGTATTTCAGTGCGTGTGTGAGTGTGTCAGTTTGAAGAAACGAAAATCGGTGGTGTTTACACAAAAGCTGATCTACAACAGCAAATATAAAAAAAAAGAAATAAAAGAAAGAAAACAAAATACATTCGTGAAGTTGACACCCTTGCCAGAAAATAAAGCAAAACCAGCCCCTGATAATAAATTGCTTCGCATCAATTTCGATTTATCGAATTTTCCGTTACGCTTGGTGTGAACAAAAAAAAAAAAAAGAAGTGTCAAGAAATTTAATCTACGAAAATTGGTGTGATAAGGAAAAGCAATTGCCCGAGAACGTGTTTGAATCCTCCCGTCTCTGCTCCTCAATATCAATCTCACACTTTTTTTCATCATCACCACCGCGATTGTCTGTGTGTGTGTGTGTGTATACGCGAGCCCCATTTTACTCTTTCGACGTGCTCGTATCTTATTATTTTGTGGCCAAAATAACCGATACACTATGGGACAGTGGGTCGTTTTTATAGAAAATCCATTTGACAAACGATGATGGATTGAAATTGTAACGATGACTCTCTGATGATGATGCTTGTTATTCCATTTGTTGAATAAATATTGATACAAAGCAATTAGTGTTTACACAGTAATTGTGTAAATTTGTGTACCGTATACTGTCAATGGGCCCACCCAGTCCAATAAAAAGAATTTAAAAAAAAACTGCTTCTAAACAGTGTGTTTGTGTTATTGACTCGATTTTCGAATAGAAAGTGAAAGAAACGACACTTACATTGCGTTTGCATTTAGAGAGAAGAAGACACGACTGGATTTTTGTTGAATTGTCACTCTAAAACGTCAACAAAAATACAAACAGACAAATAAAAACACAGAGAATAGAAGAGAAAAAAAAACGGAAATGAACAAAACAGAGATGTAAAGTTCAATGTTAAAATACATATACAACAACAAATAAAAATAAAAGAAAATGTGAAGTGAAATTATAAAATTTACAGAAAACACAGAAAAGAAATAAAACGAGGGAGTTAGTAAAATAAGAAAAAGAAGAATAAGAATAGACATGAAGTCACAACCACGTCAAATGAATGTCACATCACATTTATATCATGTACAATGTGCAAACATCATTTTATATGCACAATCTTAATCCCAACGTCTAACATTTATTTAGGTAAATAAATAACGTTCAACAGTGTGACAACCGTTTTAAAAGGGAATGACAGTTGTGAAAGAGGGAAAAATAGAATAAAACTAAACAACAACAACAACAAAAAACCCACAGCAGCTCTAACTGCTAAAGAAGTAATAAAAATATAAACGCATACAATCTAGCGCATACAATAAACGGAAGTGTAAACGTGGCGGACCATACGCTGAAAACGAATGGTTACTGTTTACTGAAGAACCATAGTGATGATGTTCAAGTGATAATCCAATATACACATAACACACCTAAAAAAAAAAGAGTAGAAATAAAAACACCAACACCCAGAAAATCCATAAACAAATGCGAATAAATTCGGTATTAGTACGAGTAGGTGTGCACAAGCTACTTCAATTGTACTTATGCTGAGCTGCCACAAACAGTTGACTGAACAATTGCTGTGCAGTTTAAAAGCAACACAAGAATAAACAATCCGATTAAAATCCGTACAATCTGGACGATAATTTTATGAACAAAGCACGAACGAAACAAAGCCAAACTATAATAGTACTTTTTGAATTCAAGCAAACATCGTTGAAAATCCATTTTGACTTAACGTTCATATAGTTATAGAAGCTCAAAAAGAAGGGAAATAAATCACATTTACTATTTCATCGCTCAAAGTGCGTCTTAAGGACAGCATTTTATACTTGGTGGTGGTAGTAGTTTTCAAATACCCATTCATTCATCAGCAATCATCAGCGTCCAATTGTAAATTGATTGACTGCATTCAAGTGGACTACGGAGGTTCAGAGCTCAAATTGAGGTTTGTTGATTCACATTGGTATAAATATTCTCTTTTTTTCCTTCTGTTTAAAATATATTTTCCGTTTTCCCCATTCTCTCATCGTTTTCTTCGATTTCGTTTACTTATCCAGTTGATTCTCTTTATCGTTCTCTATCTATCTATACTTATCCCTCGTCCGCTTAACTTGCTAAATGGTTTCGATTTTCGAACATGACGACAAATATTCGGTTGTTCTCAGTTATGAAACTCTTTTTTTACTCGGTGACGGATTTAATACTTGTTTAAGATTTTGGGCGATAACATGTGCCATTTGTCCGATCCAATTGGACAGTAATGCAGTATCGAATGATATTCGAGAAACTTTTGTGATTTCTCCGATGTGTGTGTGTGTGTGTATGACTTTCAGTATTTTGCTTGCTCATTTTCACATTTGTTGCGCAAGATTGGATTTGTCCAGGTAAATGGCGAGTGACCAATACTTATGTTGTTGGGTAATGCGTGCTGCTTAAGATGGATAGAGTGTTTTTATTTTATACAGGAGATGCTATAGACATTGTATGGAGCTGGTTGATTAGCTGCTGGGCTAAGTTGGCTTATGTAGCTGAAGGTCATTACAGATAAAAGATAAGCAATAAATGTCTTTGGCAAGGTTGGAGATCCCATTAAAATCGACAACTCGAACGATGAAACTGATTTTTCTTGTTTCATCTATTCGAAACGTGTGATTTTGTCACATGTTCGGAAATCACATGAATGCTGGCAATTGACTTCAAGCAAACTATGCTTCACATTACATCGATACATAAGCTTAACGCTGTGTCTGTTGGATATGGATAGCAACTTTATCCGCAATTGTTGATCGATATTCGATAGCAGTAATGCAATCCAAATCGTATTCGGTAATAATTCGTTATATCAGTTATTGATCCGATAATTTTATATTCGCTACTTCGTTAATAAGAAAATCGGTTTTCTTCAAGCTAAGCCATAGATTTCGATGTATAAGTTTTAATTAAAATACGATACGTTAGTGCCTCATATCAATTACTACAGTTGAAAAAGGACGTCTCGAATTGAGGTATTTTGATTACTGTACTCTCAATTATATAACTTTTGCCACTGATTAAAAATAATGAGCCATGCATGTTTATTTGTTTATTATATTCAAGCAAGTGTTGTAACAAAAGTTTATTTCATTTTAACTAGCCATATCATAAAGTATTCACAGTTCACGATGTTGTTTTTTGTTTTTTCGTCTGACCCATTTCACTTGTTCATTTTCACAATGTGTTGTGTAAAAATATGCTTCATAAGTCTTTGTTTGAACGGCTATTGCTATGTAAATATAAAATTCAAAAGCGTTAATAATTCAGTCATTTTGAATCGTTTGATATTCCATGCCAAACCACACTTTATCAATGCAAACAAATCTCTTAATAAAGTCAGTAAAAACCCTACCACCACCACCTCCACCACACTCTTTCAGTCTGGCATGTTTTAAGCAATTTTATCGAGCTGTTTCTCGGTTTCTCTCGCTCTCTCTTTTTGCATTTTCAATTGAATTTTTCTCGACTGAATGACTTGAAACTGTATCGATGTTGGGATTGGACAATGTTACATCAATTTGTGCACAAACATTGATACACATTGAAAGCACGTCAATTTTTTTTTTCCACACAAATCTCCATCATTGTGTCAATCGAATACACTTTCCACGTGGTTTCGCTGAAATAAAAACAAAAACCTATCGATCCGCATATTCTGGACAACAACAAAAAAAAAGAACACATCAACTTTTTATTCTCACTCTCTCTCTCTCTGTCTCTGTCTCTCTCTCTCTCTCTCTTCCCTTCACAATCTATCTCTTTTTATTTTTGTTCGTCTGGAAATTGTTGAGCATGCATTCATCCTTTCTTAATGCGATAAAGCTGACGGATTACATTATTGTTTGACAAAAACCATAAGCGCCTGTTCCACAGATGAATAAGCATTGAAAACTTGATATCGATATCGATATAGGACCATGGCTCGATTTTCCATACACATAATTTGTCTTACCGCCCACATCACTCAATTTACCTAGAAAATATTCAAAAGCCCATTCTTTTCCTTAATATGTGGGCAATAACGTGGGTATTAAAAATAACAGTGGACACAAACAAAAATACACCTTCGGCGCTCACATAATTGCTCGAACAAAAGCACATGGACAATTTAATTCACTGTAATAACTTTCCTATCGAATAAAATATAGGACTCCGTGTTCGTTTAATTACGATTTACTCATTGTAATCATAAAAACATCAGTATCTTGTTTAACCTCAAAGAAAACATTGATTTTGGTTTCGATATCTTTTCAATACCAGAGCTAAGTAAGGAAACATAAATGAATTATTCATATTCAATTTGGATGGAATCCAATTTTATTTTCAATTAACCGCGAATCAATTATTCCATTGACAAAAACGAGTGATTTTTGTTTTTCTTTCCGTTTCTTCATGACCAACATAAAATTAAAATATATCTATTCAATAAATAAAATGCTCAATATCAAGTCAAACACCAACTTATAAGCTACAGCTACTGATCGCTATAGCACGCAATGAAAATCCGATGGTTTTTTCCGCCAAAATGTGGCAAATTATGTCCAAAATTTTGCAACAAATTTACAAAAATATCCGTCCTCTATTACAATTTTGACAGAAAGACGTGATTTGTTTGGCTGAAAAGTGGTCGTAAACTGGGTGTTAAGTGTACTTTCAAATTAAACATCATATCAAACTTCAAAGAATAAATGAATAACTCGATTAGTAATTAAATTCAGCTTTTTGTGTTTTTTTCAATTGAATCCGCGCAATCAAATTGTTGTAATTTCTACAACTAGATGGAATGTTGTGTAATGAGTTTTGGTGGGCAAAATGTGGGCAAATGGATTCTGAAATATTGAACATTGAGCACAAGCCCTCACAAACAGCTATGGAATGTTATTATTAATTCAAATTTATATCGAATTTTTCATGCATATGAAATTGTTGGACATTCCAAACCTCTGGCTAGAAATAAAAATAGAAACTCATATTATTTACATATTCAACATTTCATTCGAAATATTTCCTGGAATGTGCTTGATTGTGCAAACATACGAGCATCAAATTTAATAATATCGAATTCCGTTCAAATTTCTTGTTTATAAAAAACGAAAAAAAAACAAAGAAAAACAAAACTCTGTAATTAGATCGAGATTGAGGGAGTAACATTAAGTGTGTGTGTGTGTGTGAAAATATCTTCGTTTAATGATTAAAATCGTCGACAGACGCCATATTGAAACGCTAGAAGCTGAGAAAAAAGTAAATAAATAAATCTATTGCAACGAAGAATAAATTACGGTAGCATTTTTCGGCGAATACAAAATATACAATACACACAAAAAGTTTTAATTACGTTATCTTATGTGTGCCTTGATTACAGCTCATTGGATTGGTGCTGGTGATGGCAATATAAAAAAAAACCAGCCAAAATCAAAGGCAACAGCGATAAGGCGATTGTCTTAACAAAATGTTCACAATTGATTTTAGTCAGTTCCGGTGTTTGCTTTAAGAAGAACATCTTCCGAAAATCTAGGAAAAGTGCTTTTGATTAAATCCTTAAGATCAAACTGGCAAACTTCGTGAAGCATATTGAAAAGTTTGTAAACATAAATAGGGTAATATTATAATCAGCACATTGCTTATGCGTCAGAAGCAAAATATAAATTGTTTGAAGCGAGTGGCAATCATGAAGATGGTATAAAATAACATCTGTTGTTTTCACATCAAACAAAAAATTGGAAGCAAAATTTAATTTTTCAAAAGAAATAGACCACACCAAGTGATACACACAATCCGGTTGAATAATTCAATTTAAAAACTTTTAAATTATAAATTGTGTTTACAAATTCATTCTTAATTCAAATAGTTGCGATTTTATGAGAATAATTCAGACATGTGTCATGGCAAGCATAATTGGAGCGTTACCTTTTCATATTGTTCTTAAAATATTTCAAAGAAATACCCCAAAAAGAGTTGGATCGATTAATAATTATATGCGTAAGCATTATTTTTTTCTTATAACAACTTGAATCGTAGCGAGGATGAAATGAAAGCGATAGGGGTTTCAAATGATACGGTAATTATCTTTAGTATTTAGTCAATCCAAGTAATTTTGTGTTTATTTTATTTTTGACGGAGAATGAAACTTATACGAAAAGTCTTATTGACATGTTCTCTTTTTCCTCATACCAATTCAGTGGTTTGACGCAGTTGTATAAATCAAATGATCCTTTTCGCCAAATCAAACATCAACAAATGAACATTGATGAGGGTTTGTATTTTTTGTTTCGTTTCGTTCCACGAGAAAAACAAGGGAAGAAGAAAAACGATCCAAACGTATTTTTCAGCTTCGGTACCAAGAATCGATCATTTAAAGCTGTTTGTTACGTGACTTATTGGTGGGAAAGTCTCTCGGTGGTGAATTTTCCACACACATACACAAACCGACACTCTACATGTGGCAAATGGTAATTGCTCAAACTTCTCGTTCTCGAACTGTAATCGGAATGCATTTGTCGTACGGAACGAATGGGCTGTGAGTGTTGTGTACTGATTTTACGGAGTCTCTCATTCTCAATCTCTCTGTCTCTCCCTCTCTCTTTCTCTCTCACTCTATCGTTTGCTCACGATATCTAATTGAGTTCATGTCGGTTCGAAAAACTCATTTGCCATTCAGAGATTGCGAAATGTGATACAAACGAGCACACCACCGGAGCAAAAGCACACAAAACACCAAGAGCAGACGCATATCTTAAATGGTGATAATTAATCGTTGTCAATTTGAAGTTTATCTGGTTGTATGGTTTTTTTTTTCTCTTTTTGGTGCTGTTATCTTATTTTTAACTGAAAATTTATTGCAGCTCAAGTTGAACGGTACAAGGTAACGGTATATCAGGACCAAGTTAGTCGCCAACAAATCACAAAACACACGCGCGTATTATTAAAATGCATCAGTGTGGTTGGAACAGCAGCGGTCATGGCATAAGAAAATGCTTGATCAAACACTCGAGTACACGCACCCACCCATCGAATGCCACATGATGAATATTTCAAATGAGTCGAGGTAAAATACCAACGATTGGTTTTTCTTTTATTTTGTTCGTTTCTCGATTACATGCGCAAAAAACGCAATCTAAATACCGAGAAGGTTCAGCTGCTCATGTGTTTAGCCCAAAGATCGTTTGTGAAAAACAAAACCAATTAATGATGGCACATTTTACATTCACCATTTCGGAATTAATATCACATTCCATATGCGTACAGGTATTCGAGACACTTTTTTTTTCGTCCAATAATTTATATCGTTGAACCGATGATGGTTTACGGTGTTCGGTGTTCAGGGCTATGAGTAAATTCACAGAAAACCGGTGTGATGCGAGCACTTAAATGATTCACCTAAATTATTTATGCATGCAGCCGTTAAGTTATCGCTTTCGATGGTAGGAAAAATGGATATACACTCTGGCTGAAATACATATTCGCACATTTATTTTAATGTCCTCTCCTTCTTTTCACGCTCACGCTCTCACCCTTAGTGCGACATTTCATGAAAATTCATTTTCTTTTGTTCGTCGCTCTTTTGTGTGTATGTGTGTGTGTGTGTGTGTGTGTGTGTTGCTTCTTATGTTCGCACATTATTATCACTGTGACACGGTGTTTATTTATATTTTTTTTTTCATTTTGTATTTTTACTTTTTTTATGTGTGTCTCTATATATTTTATTGTCACTTGTTGTAGAAAAATGTATGTTCATACATAAAACAAGGCTGTATTAAGTTGTGTCGACAAGTGAGAGCGATATGCACATGCCATTCGATTTGATTATCGTGTGAAACTTTCCAGTCAACGCGCCATCGTAATGTGACGCAAGAAATATGAGCGCCAAAGTGACAACGACAAGGCCAATGTTGAAAGTTGACGATGGTAAACAACATGAATAATTGTATCCATTAAACTCGGCACTGAACCTATTATATCAAACGCTTCTTACGATCGAACAATGGATTTATTTTATGCTGTTTTGGCAATGTTAAATACCTCAGCGTCAACACCAATTCCAGGCGAAATATATATTCCTGATATGAGATAAAGAGCACACAAAAAAAAGAACAGCTCAATTTCGGAGTGGCACACAGTGCACACAAAAAACAGAAATATGTCAAATCATTCTATTTAAGATGTTGAAAATGTTGATAATATTACCGCGGCAAATATTGCCCATGTGTTTGTATTGTGTGTACTGTATTTCCGCAACGGGCCATACCACCGGGTGAACGAGTTAGGTTTTGGACGGCTTCATTATGATGGATGTGCAAAGATGTAATGAAATTCGTCTTTTTTTGTTTTTAAATATATATTTTGAATTTATAGCCACTGACAGCCAGTATACTCACGCCTGAATAATAAATTAAATAAATGCGAAGCGAAGGCACGAGCACAATTAATCGTAACACGGAAACCGTGCTACCGCCTCTAAAACAAAAATAAACAAATCGAAAAAAAGGAAGGCACTTAAAGTTGAATGAATCACCACAACTACAAACAAAGTTAGGATATAAATCGTCGAAACATCGATAATTGATGGTAATGAACTCCAACATAATTGCCTGACGTTTCAAACTTCAATCAAGTGAAATCAATCCACCCCAGTCGCCCGTTGAGTGTGGGGGAAAAAAATCTATCAGTCGAAAAATGTGTCTGGAAAAATCAATGATGATTGCGGGAGCATTGCCTTTCTTTTTCTAAACGATTAGTAACCAATATCGAGTCATTCGTCTATGGAAAGCGTCTATCCCGCATTAGGCTAGGATCGTGAACAAGCAACCTTAACTCAATTCTCCCCAAAACTAAGCATTTCATCCATGATTTAGTGTAATTTGTCAGCAAATTGTTATTCGCATCAATTTTCGATCCCCATCCTTGCAATGGCAGAGGGAATATTCTGTTGAACGCATCAAAACTATTTGCTTTTTCTACAAAACATAAACATCTTGAGTGCACGTCCCTCGAATTGATGTTATACATGATGCTAAAAAAAAAACGTCCTACTCAAATTGGATAATTGATGGCGAATTTCATTCTCCGACCCCTTGGAGCCTAACGAAAATTGAATTACCTTGTAATGAATAGAAAACGATTTCCCATTTTCAGACCCGATATTCGAAATGCTTATTTTTACGTGTTCATGAAGAATGGCACTTTCCTCCGCCACCCCCTTTTTTCCCATTTCGAATCTCAGCTCATTTTCATTTACTCTCTTTGAATGTGGGATAAATTTGTGCAAAGTCATTATGTGCAAATTTATATTTATTTTCTTTCAAAAATAAATGAAGCAAATCATTAAAGCTCTCTCTCTCTCTCTCTCGCTATATTTCTTCCACTCTACTGAAAAATCTATTCAATTTGCGACAATTTTCCTGCCATATTTTATTGTTGCAATCAATAGGAAATTGCTTTTTAATAAATTGAATTAAAATTAATGGTTTTGTTGGTATCGCTTTAGATGTTTTTATGCAACACGAATCTTGAATGCTATTCAAAAATCAATTTCAATTGAACGACAACCTCATCCATCTACATTGCATACACATTAAATTTATATATATATATACAAATATATCTATTTCTGGGCTGTTGTACATTTATTAGCATTGTTTTTGAGGCGAACGCACTAATTGATGGTCATAATAAAACATTCAACAATTGCAATTTGACATGGTTGAGAGCTCTGGTAAAATGTTCTCTTATTTAGAATGTGGCATTGTTCGGTTTATGTTTGCGAAATGAATAAAATATATAGACTGTATATGCCATTGAGTTGAAGCAAAACTTTATAATGGCATTGATTAAATGGTATGTGTGAAAAGAGGGTCATTCATATACAAACACACATGAACCAGCTATAAAATGATTGTAATTCAGCAGCATATTTTTTTTGTTGTTTGCTCTTTCTGTCGGGTGACAGACAAAAACTTTGTTGCCATGCCGGCGAAAAGTACACATTAACATACTGGCTGGCGCAATGCGAATATCCCATTGAAAACCCTTCGACACCATTTACCCCAAACCAAAACAAATCAAGCACAAATGTACACATTCGTGTTCATGTTCATTACAAATGATAAAGTTTCAAGCAATTAAATTTGCTCGCTTTTTTTTGCGAGGGAAAAATGTGTGCCGTAGATGTGAATAAAACAATACAATCAAAATGTGTGTGATGCGCACACTATGGCACACATTGTAGTGGGTCTGTGTCAGACAGATTCAGTGTTTATTTTCTCGTGTTTGAGATGGTTTACAATTTTCTCGATGTGCTTTTTAAATAGGGTTTATTTGCCAATGCATTTTTCTGCTCAATTAAATCCAATTTTGCATTTTGGTCACCATACCACCCAGTTCGTGTGAGTCTGTGTGTATATGTGTGGACTTGTTCAGAATACCGCAATGAAATGTTCACATGCTAACCAAAAACTTTCTGTATGCTGACTGGACATTGGGCCATTTTGTACTATCCTATTCAGTGAATACAATTTCATACCGGTAAAAAAGTTTTATTTTTCGTATTTTGGTCTCTGGTGTATGTTTTTTTTTGTGTGATCCAAACTTTGGTCGAAAGCTGTGTTCGTTCATCGGGCTTGCTTATGCAATTTTAAAGAAATATATAAATATATATAGAAATAGGATACCATGACATTTTGAATTAAGGTGTTTTTAAAGTGAGGATCAAAGGCAAAAACTGTCTGGGGCTCGGATGTTCAAAATCCTCTTGACCAAAGAACAGTGTCTTTTTGTCTTCGTCCTATCTAATTCAGAATTCAAGCTCCGAAAACCAAGAACTCTCAAAAACACTAAGAATTTACTCCAAACCCAGTGCATGAATTAATCAGGCATTGTTCTTCAGAGGAGGAGGAAATATGAAGAGGCCATTGAGGAGGAGGAGAGGGCTGGGGAAGTCCCCTTTCCCCAATTGAGGAGAATGCACTTCGAGACTACACATAATCCGTGGCACAATTGAACTTAATTGAGCATTCAGAATCATCTCAGCATGTCAGCATTTCCCCCCTATGTTCATGGTCAGCATTATGTACAATGTGCAATACATATTTAATATTCAACTGTTAGCAAAATAATTCTCAGAAATGACATGGGAAAAAGTCGGTATTCAGTTTGTTTATTAGACTGTGTAGTGTGCACTGTGCAGTCCACAAAGTTTATTTGTGCGGCTGGCACTCAAACTTGTCTATTCGATTTTTGAATTGGTGTCTGTAAAAATGGCTAAATTCTAATTGGAGTCTGTTCCCTATTTGGGAATAAGCGGATACAAATGTTGATCATCTGTTTCAATATTTTGTAACATAGTTATTATGCTAACTATAAAATGGCATAGAGTTGTGCCACTTTTACAGAAAACCATAATTGAATACAAAAATTGCTTACCACTCAAGAGTGGTTTTTAAAAATTATTTCACTGTACAGTGTGTGAACAAAACTCATACGGTTTTTGTGTGTGTGTGTGTGTGTGTGTGTGTGTGTGTTCATGTTCATGGAATAGGGTCAAATTTTAGTGAAATGTTACCGCGCTATCATATGTTCCCCATTTTTTCGTCCACATCTGATAATTTTTTTTGTTAAATTTGCATTTGAATTGTTTTGACCCATTTTGACTAGGACATAAAAACGTCGTGCGCTCATGTTTTGACGATTATTTCAACCTGCTGTGAGATAGTTATGTGGAATCCTGTTTTGGGTAGATAGAAAAAAAACCGAGAACAAGTAACTATAGTTTTGAATCCAAGCCAAATTGCATTCATACGTCAACTGAAAATTCTATTAGAATGACCACTTTTTTTTGTCGGTGTGATGGGCGGCTAAATGAAGATATTCAACATAAAATATTGCTAGATCATTTTCAGATGTGTTAGAGTTTATTGAAAAAATATGGTTCCATTTATCTCACGCTCTTTTGCTTGCACAAAACTCTTTTACAGATCCGAAAACATTACAAAAAAACGACAATAATGACGATAATCTGAGAGAGAGAGAGAGAGAGAGAGAGAGAGAGAGAGAGAGAAATCGAAAAAATTGTCAACTTGAGAATTTTATGAGCTCGTAGAGAGGTTTGTTCACAACTTTGACTGCAATCCTCTACGGCTCTTTGGGTTTGGGCATATATGTGTGCTTATGGAAAAATTGGTGTGCTGCTATGCAAAAAAGGAAACCATTTCACACTCAACATTTATCATGGCAAACGATTAATAGCACTCTTGTATGCCTCGAACATACGCGTATAAGCGCTGTAGGAAAGTCATCGTTTATCGAACGGTGTGTCGACGTATAGTTCAAATAATCGTTGCTGTGCGCCGCACAGGGCAGGTGTCTGTGTCTGTGTGCTATGTACTTAAACCTGTGCACTTGTTTGACGTTCACTTTTGTCCTCTCTCTCTCTCCATCGTTCTATCTCGTTTACTCACGCTCATTTTAAACAACGTTCGGTTGATATTTTATGCGTGAAAAATGGCATATGTGCAAAAGCGACGTGATAAGCACTTTATCATAATAAATACACATGTTTTGAACACATGATTGAATGGAGAGCACCATCATTGGGATTCATGTAAAGCATTACAAGCTGGTCGTGGTCGTGGTAATGGTTGTGCCGCATCACTCACGTGGTTAGTAAAGTATTTTGCTGTGCCCATACGTGATCCGATATGACCACACATTTTTGCATTCGCATTTCCCATCGGCATAAGAATTCTCCGGCCCAGTTCATTGTTGACCATTAAGCCATCGGTGTGAAATTGTAAACAAACACCATCGTTGATCGCTTCGCATACGCTTTCATCGGATTTGAAAAACCTCTTAAAGTGGCTGTCATATCAATAGACTGTCAGTGTTTTCCGATTAATAAAATTTATGACAAAGTATAGTAAGAGTGAATGGAAAAATAAATGACGTACTCGATTTTTGATGATCTGATGTTTAGGCCTTGAAATAAATGGGCAATTTCATAAAAAAAAACGAATTCTGTTTCTTTTCTTAACACATCAAATATTGAGCAGTGCACATAAGTGCGCAAAGGCATAAATGCCATAAATGAGTTGAACACTTAACTCTTTGCCATTGTTTTAACCGAATGAAATTTCAAAATGGAACATACACACATAAAAAAAAACGGCATCCAAAAGAAAAGCTTCATAAAGTGTGAAGTTACGAGGTACTTTGGCTGTTGTGCTTCGATAACCTTCGATTCTATCAAAATCAGATAAAATCCATTGACAGACATAACATGTATATCGAAAGCAAAGGAAAGCGAACCGTCATGAAACCAACGCCAATGGCAGAGCCAAATGGCAAAGAGAGACAAAAATAAAATGAACAACCATCGATAGAGCAAAATACAAAACTTTGGAAATCGCAATTCGTAAAGTAGAAAAGAAAAGTTCTTTGCCTCAATAAAAGTCACTAAAGTAAATCACTTGCGATCAGGGCAATTTTTTGGCACTCACCCTCCCAGCTGCCAAACATTTCGATGTGATATGCTCCAATTTTTATTCTCGTAGGGCTTTTTTCGTTCAAAAAGCTGTCTACAGTTAATATATATGCCGTCAACCATCACATTTATACTTTTTATTTCATGGCACCGATTGCGTTTCTTTTTTTCTGAGGCGTTGAGTGTCGCAAACTTACGACGCATACACACAGTTAAGATTATGCAGAGTCTGATGTCTCAGAATACAGGGAGATTTGATGTGTGCCCAATATTCTTTTGGTTTCATCCAGTTCGATGGGGAGAGCATTCAATTGGTTGTTCGTTGTGTGTGTGAGATTCGTGTCGATTTGAAATTGTGTATACTTTCATCGAAAGTACATATCAACAAATAAGTGACGGTAGACGACGTTATAGCTAATTTAGCTGAGATTGAACATGAACATTGGCTTCATACCAATATCACCATCACCCATGCAATATTTGATAAAAAAAAAAGATTATGGTGTGAGAATTCCATGAAGCACATTCATTGAACTTTAACGATTGGCAAAATGAGAAAAACATACGAAGACGTTTTGGATCATGAAACAATGTTTTATCCGAAGAAAGCTATAAGAGGCACTTCTACAGATTGCAAAAAAAGCACGATATTGTTCATATCTCACGGAACAGCAGCAAATAGACGGAATCTGAACATTTCAGAAGAGTTTTGCTTCCAATTTTGCTTTTACTTCCATTTTCATCGCTTTCTCTCTCTCTCTCTCTCTCTCTCTCTCTCTCTCTCATTTTCCCCGGGATTTAATCTTTTAAAGTTACAAAACAATCGGGAAGACGAAACTTTATCTCCTTTCAATTGTGAAAATATGCAAGTACTGTGATGCGTCGTGTGATCGAAAATTGGGCGAAGTGTTTTTTTTTGGTTTCACTTTGGTTTCCATGTCTATTTTTAAAATGACGCTACTGCAGTTTTATTTATAGTTTAAGTTAGCATTTCATTGTTTCACATTTGAACTTCTCCGTGAGTTTTATGTTGTCATTGTCGAGCTCCACTCACTTTGCGCGTTCTTTGTTGGCAACTTTTGTATGGCCACGTCTTATTCGGCAACCCGTAATTTAAGTTTTGCGCATTGAAATTACAAATGTGACTAAAATTCCGGCAAAAATTTAATGCAGACTGGCAAGCAGGCATTTTTCAGTTGGAGGACGGCAAATACTTGTGTTAAACGGCTTTTACCATAACAGAACCCTAGTTTTTGGTTGGGCCGAAAAAAAAATAATAATAGAGAGACAGCAGCATGCTCAGTAAATGTCATGCCGCAATGTAGATTCAGTTGTCTAATTTCACATAGAAGTTTATGTGCAATGGGCGCGTTTGAATAAACAACAAAAATGGCAAAGCAACAACAACAACAACAACAAAAATATACACCCGAAACAACTTTGTCTAGTGCTTTGAGCTTTTCTTTCGGTGAAATGTGTAATCTGGCCGGAGTGCTCGAAATTCGCATAAGCAAAAATGTGTGTTGAGCCCATTTTCATCCGTTGGCGCAACAACAACAAAAAAGAGGCACACGTACCAAATGGGCCTGATATTTGCTTTTTATTTGCAAATGCACACATCCAATTTGCATGTTGTGTATTTGAAAAATTGCGATCTCCTTCTATCGAAGTGAAGGCGAATGGAAGGAGTGAGTTCTCGCACAAAAACTACATTGACTGAAAGAGCGAGTTGTTTTTTCGGAGCATCGACAAAAAAAAAACAACTATGAAAACTTTTTGATAAATGTGTGCAAGTGCTAAGCATCTATCCCTTGGTAGTCTATATAAGCAAATATTCATGCACTCTCACTGAGGGAATATGGACAATATTTCATATTTTATAATTTATTTATTTGTTTTTGCCTACGTGCTGGTGTTTGTTTAGAGCTTTGTTTATGTGTTTATTCCATACAATATTGTCGTAGTTCGTTGGAGTTCATTTTATGTTCAGATTTATTTACTTGAACTGCTTTTGTTTTACGTTGTTGCTTTTTTTTCGATTCTCGTTAAGTCTCTTCGCTATTTCTCATCGCATAATTTTTGTTAAATATTTTTTCTTTTGTATACTTGCTATGTTTGTGAAGATATGCCTTCGGAAGTGTAATATCCAGGCAAATGGTGTACACAGTGTATAAAAGCATCCACAAACTAGCAATAGTTCCCATAAAACATAATTAAAGCAAAATAAGCAAACAAGCGAAAGCCGGAACACATATGTGCTCTAACATGGCTCATGTGTGTGGAGCCGGATGAAACAAAAAATGTAAGCTAGCAAGGCTACAAGGCAAACAAACGGCACATACACATCCACACACACACATGCAAGAACGTATCCTGCAAATTGGTCGATAATCCGCTCTTGGTTCTTGCACATTTCATGACTATATTTGGAAAAACCCCAAGTAATATATATGGAATGGGCAACATGACATAAAACCATCGTTAGTGAATAGCAAACCAACCACGGATAATGACTTGAACGATGAACAGCGAATGGAACGGAATGGAATGAACCAGAAAGTAGCAGTAGCAAAAAGGGAAATTTTCAAATTGTGCGCAGCATAGTGAACAGGTTTTGAGCACCATTCCACACACACACACACACACACACTGACGCTCCCGTTCCCGATGTACACATAGACAAATACAATTAACATACAGAGATTATTTATATTCACCGTTAAAATAATATTTTATCAACTCTTAGTGCTGTTTGCATAGTAAAATGCTATAAGTAAACTAGAAAACTTGAAAACTTGTTCAAAAAAAAGAGCCCAAACCAAATAGCTAATATTCATTGCAAAAGAAACAAAAAAGGGCTCACATCTCATGGGTATGCTTGATATAGGCCCGCCATTTCTTTAGCCCAAAAAAAAACTTCAGACCGGATTCGAGTGAAGTTGAAAGAGAAGGGAAGAAAAAACACACAGATTTTATGAGCTCAGAGCCCAAGCATTTAAGCTTAATGAATGGTAAATGCTTTTAAGTTAATAAACAACAAATTTACGTTCTACTTTTTTTTTCTTCTTTTCCTTTGGAGAGTCAATATCTTTATGCCTATTTGCTTATGCATATGGTTTTTATGTCGACGTTAAAACTGCTCGTTCTCTGCTTTAATTTCTTCCGCAACCATAATTCTTCATTTGATTCAGCTCACGGTTCATGCGAATTAAGCACACACACTGGCTGCGTTTTGCAGCCCCGCCGTTTGATACAAACAATATAACACGATGATATAGCTTCAGTCACTAATTGCACAACACGTATGCTGTTCCAGAATATGAACATTCATGCGAGACATAAACGTTATGCGGAAGTTGTCCTTTGTAGTGACTAAAACGAAACGAAGCGTTTGGCATTCGACCGAAAAATCATGTTTCAAAAAAAAAAAAACGGTTTAATAGAAAATCAATGAAGACATTTTTTTCGGTTTAGTTTGATGTGATTTTTTTTTATTGGTGATTTTGCAAATGTACAACGGAAAATGGAATCATAATCCATAAAGAGTAATTTTCTGAAACGCCATCTGCTGAATGTCATGCAACAGTGCCGAATTTGAATATGGCAAATACCACTCTAAATGGCTTGTATTTTGTTTTTGTTTTCCAATTCTCGTACGCATTTAATTTGTTTTTTCTCTTCATCATATTTCCAATCACTTCTATCAAAAGTTGAATGCTACGTTTCCCGTTGAAGGCCAAATCATAAACCTTATAAAAGTCTCGTGACAATTGCTTTGGGGAATTTCCATATACCATAATCGTTTCGGTAGAATATCGAACATATGGCACAATTTCCGTTTTTGGTGGTGAGTGAATGGAAAAAAAAAACAAAAAAAAAACAAGAAAGAAAAATCCCACACGCTTTTGATGTATGCAAATTTGTCGAAAATTGTCGTTGGTTTTTCCGTCATTGTAAGCACGGGCACGGAGCACACAACATACGCACACCCAAAATCGTCGTTAAAATTTATTATAATACTTCTAAACAATAACGGTCGTCATTGACGAAAGAAGAGAGCAACATGCTTTCGTCATTTTTGTTTTTCAATGTTAACAACAACAACCAACGAAAAAAAAAAAATTATTAAATGTACGACGATGTGAACACAAACAAAATGATATGGCGTATTTATTCATTGAGCCGCACTGAATTGATTCCTGTTACCTCATAAGCTTTCGACAGAGTGGAATCGAGAAAGAGAGAGGAAGAGAGAGAGAGAGAGAGAGAGAGAGAGTGATCGAACCAGTACCAAAGCATAGCATTGCCAAATATGCTATTCGTATAATATTTTCACATGTATCTTTATTTTCCCCAGTCTCGGAAAGCAAATATTCCACGTCAAAATCACATAAATGGTGAACATGCAAAGTGAAATACTTTTCAAAATGATCATTCATGCGTATCATATGCCGTGATGAAAAGTATTGTTCCTTGGATATTCGACGGTGTTTTCGGTTCCATTGTTCACTTCGCTTCACCTCACCTCTACCTATTTAACTTTGGCACAATGTATCATGCTCACAGCCATGGGGCTTTTTGTTCCCCGAGTCTGTTTTTTTTTTTTTTTATTTACCTGTAATAAGTTGCCATCTTCATCACAAATGAACATATGTCAAACTCGACTGTTTGGCAAAAATGTTTTGAATTGGGTTCGCTTGTACCGTGTAAGATGATTTCGTATAAAAATCGCTTCTGTTGGTTCTGCTACTGTTTTCTTTCGGGTGCCGTGAGTTTGGCATGGTTTTGCTTATGCGCGGAAAAAAAGCTGTGCTTTACCGTTTGCACATCTCTCGGGAATGTCATCAACTTTTCTTTTTTTTATGTTGGTGAATGAGAGAGCGTTGTCGAGGCAGAAGCGTCATCACGATGCCTACTGAAAATTTGATCACATCAACTAAATATTTAACAAAGAATAAACGTGCATTATTATATACATACTCATATATAAGTGTATATATATATATTTTTTTATTATCATGTATTTGCGATGAGGCTTTCATTTTGTTTGTGTATGTACCCGTGCGCGTACTCCAAAAGTACTTGGTGTACTGTACTTCGATGCACGTATTGCGTAATGGCTTGACTTTTCATTGTTTGCTGTTGTGTAATATAAGCTCGTCTCTATTGTATCTTATATATCTACGGGCCACGTCGTTGGCTCATCGATTCGTGTATGTGTGAAAGTGTATGTGAGCGTTTGTATCAGTGTGTCTATTTTGTTTCATATATGTTTGTTTATGCAGCGTACAGTTTTTACATTGTTTTGTTAAAATGAATTTTCGTTTCATATTTTGTTTTGAATTTTTGGTTTTATTTTTCAACTCTGCATCACATATGAAAGGTCGTCATGTTTTCCGGCAATACTTTTTTCTTTCTTCACAATTTGCTATGCTACATGTTTGCATGTTTTTTGCAATTTTCTGCAATAGCAGAATATATTACAATATTACCAAAATATGAAGTACTGTGCGAATCGGTATGGCTTGTTTGGGGGGGAAGAGCGGGGGGCTTAAACTTGCAAAAACCAGAAATTCCACCAAAAAGAGACACATACAAGTAATATCCGCAGTTGTGATGTGAAATAACATTAAGGGAACAAGAAAAACTGGCCGTTTTTTTTATGTCGATCCATTAAGTTTTGATTACAGTAAATTGCTTGGAATACTTTTTTTTTCTCTGACATGATCTCGTTTTCTTCGTTCTTCGGTGTGCACATTTACTGCATTTCATAACTTCTTACCATGAGGGAAATTCATTCGCTCACTTTCGACGCTCACCGTAAAAAAACAACAACAAATGGCTGTGTGAAATATAAACCCCAGATCGATTATTCCCCGAAAATCCACCCATAATAAACGACCAATTTGAACTAGTTCATCATGAGTTAGGAGTTTTGGTCGCCATCTAAGGCAGGAATAAAAAAAAAATAATAATAATAACGAAGCGAACTCTTCAAAATGGATGAAAATCAAAAGCAAACAATCTGAGTTAAATCCAGGGATTTTGACTGTTATTTAGGAACAGAGCTTTATCATACCAAACATTAGCCATGACACAAAATAATTTAATAGGACGAATCAGCGGAAATTGACGTCATGATTTGGGTTTGATATGGCAGATTACTGGATTTTTTTTCCCTTCCACTCATTTTAACATCTTCAAAAATGATTTGGCGCAACCATTACGTGAGCTGCTTTAATGCAGCGATTATAGTAAATGGCAAATCATTCGAAACGCATTTTCTATATGGTTTTGTAGTGCCATTTTCTTTTTTGGTGAGAATAGCCGATTTGCTAGAGCGCCGACTGACAACACCATCCATTTTGATATGATATGCGCATCTCGTGTGGTTCAGTGATTTGTTTGTCATTATGATAAGAATGCCTATAATAAAGAGCACAACGGAAACGAGTATCGATATATATTGGCAACTGCCATTCGAAACATTTTGGTAGCGTATTCAGTTTCGTTTGCATTTCGAATTGGCCAAAATATTTTGTGTCTGAACGATGACTTTAACTTGAAGTCGCGCCCACATTTATTGTGAATATTACAATAGATATCAGACGCTCGTGTATGTGTGTGTGTGTGCACGTGCACAGGTCGTCGCCATCATTTAGACAAAATCGTTTATATTTTGAGCACACTCGTCTGATGGTTGGCTTTTTTATTCACCATTGAATACACACACAAGCCGTGATCTGTTTTTTTCGCAATCAATGAGTAGAGACCACAGTTCTACGCAACTTGGCATTCGTTGCGTAGAAAGTGGTGATCTCAACGTCATTGGACAACGAAAAACTTCGAGTCGAAATTCGATCCAACGACGTTGAAATCACCACTTTCTACGCAACCAGTGCCAAGTTGCGTAGAACTGTGGTCTCTACTCATTGATTGCGAAAAAAACAGATCACGGCTTGTGTGTGTAGACATAATATATTGGATTTTATTCGAAATAAGTGCTCGACGGAAATATATTTATAAAATGAGGAGGATATTTGTGAAATGTTGAAGTTTATTTTTTTACCATGGTTTAAAAATATTGTTCACGGCTTAACCGTGTCTCGTCATTGAAAATATTAAAACCAAAAATGCCAAATTGAGCCGCTTTCGTTGAGTGTTTTACCACTTTGATTATAAAAAACGTATCTTTCGACATTTCACACATAATAAATACGTTTAAAACGATCAACATGCTAAATAATTCTCGGTGTGCGTGTGTGTGCATGTGTGTACAAAAATTTACTGTCTAAGTCAATGATTGACAATCATGTACATATGCGTAACATTTCAATATTTTGATCAGTTTTTCCAAATTTATATTCACTTTTATTGCATATTTTATTCTCTTTTTTTTATTTTGCGATAAAACGGTGGTATGTCTGTTTCAGCCCTTTAATGGCTTTGAGTGGATTTTGTTTTTATATATTTATAACAAAATCGATTTCGATATTTATTTTAGCGCATACATATTATAGTTATCAACGTGTCAAGCATCAAATACATTTCAAATATCGTCGGTGTGACATAATGAAAAACGAACAACGATGTGACAAACAGATAGCTTCTTGTCATTGGTATAAAGTATGCAACAACGGCCATCAAATGTATACATAAACATAATTCGGCTTGAAAATGTTAAATATGTTTGAAACCCTTTCGCTCGGTAAAATCCCATAAATCTCATTTATTTTATCCCCGGATTTAAATACATTTACCGAAAATTTATTGCATCACCAAATGTAAAATTTCATTCCAAACAGCAACAAAAGTAAAATTCATCGATTTTATGTTAAAAATCCAACGGCGGCTTCCAATATTTTATTGCAATATTTTACGCACTCAGTTTTCGCATGGAATTTTATTTAACATGCGTTAACGGCAATTGTAATTTGTGAATGGCATCGGGATGGTTAAAATTGATGATGGCATCTGAGTCAGGGGAGTAGAGTGGTGTGCCACGAAAACATTCAGGTTTTGAATGATTTTGATGGGGGCCCGTTGTGAAAAAATCAAACTGTTTGGCTTATTTATCCAGCAATTTGGCTCATCATGTACGGTTTTGCATTCATGCATATTTTATTCAAACCTTTCAAATGGATGACGATGAAAATGCGGCTTTCGCCGAAAAAAGCTACAAATAAAACGAAATGGATGCGTACTTTTGAAACCAGTTTTAGCAAAATGTTCAATCATTGTTTAACGCATGTGGTTTTTTTTAGATAAAGCATTGCAATGGCATGCGATCTTTAAAAAAACACACATACACCATAAAGCCGAATTTGCATTGTGGTTGTCATGATTAATTTACGTGTGAAATGTTTGGAAACATGGAGAGTACAATGTTTGCATTCCAAACCAGACATTACTTTAGGCTGTTTTATCGGTTGCTAATCAAATCCACTAAAGGCTATTACTGATGACTTACATAACATGATATGATACGCGTTTTGCGCAAAGATGCTTCTTTGTTGTATGATGACGTCATTTGGGCAGCAACCGAAACATTGATTCAAACAGAATGTTCATTTTCAGTACTTAGTATTGAACGGTTTGACCAAAAAAGTGTAGGCTTGGAAAAGGGCCAATCATCACGATAGAAAACGAGAATGATTTGAGGGCTGTGGTCTATAAATGGAAATTGGTTTCATAGCGACCGCATTCAAATCGATTAAAATCAATGTAACATTTTATTGATTTCGTGATACGATTATTCCAGTGCAATGTTGTTGGGATACACGCACACACATAGCGAGCGAGTGTTTTTTGTTTCCTCCTTTCTTTCTTCATTTCTGCTCTAATAAAAATGCTGAATGGATGCAACTGACGCGCTTCATTCGATTGATGGAAAATTATCTGGAAAAGGCGCAGAGCGTGCAATGCAGCAGCAACAACGAATTCAATCCATGGATTACCTCTAGCGTATCAAATAAATAATAAAAAGGAGAAGAAGAAAAAAAAATGCTGACGTTATTTTCAATCTATTGCAACAACAAAAAAACAACGGTGTATTGTCCATTGGCATGCATTTCATTGTGTGCATTTTTCATTTTTCAGCCGCATCCAAACGCAATTTTCGTTGAATGCCAGTGCGATTGGTTCTGTGTAAAATGGATATTCGCTTTTATCTCTACTTCGTTCGTTTTTGTTTTTATCATTTCATCTCAACGAAAATTGAACCAAAAAAAAAAAAAATTATTTATGGTTGCATCTGATTCAATCGGTCGATAAATTCATGGTTTTTTACTATCGTTCTGTATGCATGGGCATTTGATACATTTTCAACTCTCGATGTGTTCCATTCGATGGTTTAGTTGAATCCTTTTTTTTGTGTTTTGGTTTTGGTTCGATATCCACTTTTTTCAACAAACACTTTCAAGTTAACGCCAACGAATTCACTCTAACGTACACAATTCAATAAATTTATTCCATTTTTGGAATGTTACAAAGAAAGTTCAACATAATCACGATGATTCACCATTTTGTATGTCACTCAGGCAAAGCTAAAATGAATTGATTGAGAATATTTTTTTTTATAGTGCCAAGTGGTTGAAGAATTTTCTCTCTTGTTCTTTTTTTTAAAATTCATTTCACCTCCTCTATTTCATATTAAGCTGCACTCCGACAAATCAAATGAATCGATATCACCACACGATATAATTTATGATTCAAAACGAGATATTATATTCCGCCAAACATTGAGCCCTATAAATTATACGGAAATGGAGCAATGAGTTTGATACGACACATAAAATCAATTGACAAACTAGAACGAAAGAGCATAAGAGTGTGAAAGACAGACAGAGGGGGGGGGAGAGAGAAAGAGATAGCTATTGAAAATTGAGCATTGCTCTTCCATTGTTGAGCTGATGAATTATTAGTCCAAAATAAATTGATTAATGCACTCGACGAAAAAATTAAGCCCACCTGATTTCTATTCACTAAAACCAATCAAATGATGGACAGAGTGAAAAAGCTAAATAAAGATTACATGAAGTTGCTTTCTTAATTATATTGATCGGTCAATACATTAAAGCATCATTAATAAACTCACTTCATGATTTCTAATTTGAGCTAATTTCAAAATTGAGCACATTAACACAATCAATTGTCAATTCGATTGCTATGAACTTTTCTAATTCATGATACCATTGAATGACATACGAAAAAAACATTCGATTCAGCTCTTGCCACCGGTTTTACCTGGAATAATTGGAACGTACATCATTGAATATTTACCGTTTCAATTCGTTAGAAAATTGTATGTTGACGAAACAAAAAACAAAACATACTTCACACTAGCTCCAGATAAATTATTAAATAGAAAAGCCAAAACAAACACGGAGCAGAGGAAATGTGCTTGCGTGTTTTCCGATGTGTTTTTTTTTTCCTTCTTCACACGAATATGTTTTTTACGTTGATTATTTGTACAGCAAATTCATTTCCAGTGAGTGAAATTGAAAAAAATAAGAACTGCAATGAGCCATTGGATTCTGGTTTATTATTGGTTCAGCATTATTTTTGTTTCGCAAAATGATTACCTACACATTCGAGTTGATTGTGTCAGAAACAAGTGATGCCAGGAGCTTTTTCAATCAATATCAAGAACAACAACAACAACAAACCGAATGTTACCATGTGGAGGCAGTTGTCAGTTACCAAGAAAAATACAATTTTCATGTTTCGTTGTACTTTGAAGAATGGCGAAAAAAAATCCCCTGCAAATTGAAACATACGATTTAGTTAAAAATAAAATAAAACTCAAAAAGGGAAAAAATGATTTTTTTTTTTTTGAAGCTTCGAAGTGTATTCGGTTGCATGAACATAACACGCCAGATTGCCTACACCAATATCAAATAACATTTCAAAAAATAAAGAAAAAGAGCAATATTTGAAGGTAAAGCATCCATGCGGAACAATGTTTTTTGTATGAACAAATGGAACAATTGAAACCATATTAAGAATGCCATTTCAAAATTATGTCTAGTGACCAGATAAATTCGTTTGAATGTTACGCCGTCAGCGCAATCATTTTTTCCATTTCTGGATTAGTTTACATCTCAGGGTTTTTCATCATTTTATACACTTTTACGCGCTTACGCAAACAGATGACAATTTTACTCTAATAGAAAAGAAAAAACAACAAAGTTATCACGTTTATTGGGAATATTTCCAATATTGATTGTGTGCTTCTGGATTGTTTTCTGCAAAAATGCTATTTCTGTTCGCTTCGCTGTAGCTCAATACTCCGATGTGTGTTGCTTAGTAATGATGTCACTCCGTGTTGTTATGTTTTTGTTCCATAGTTGAACGCTAAAAGTTGGAACACAACATATCCTGGTAACATTTTATCATTGTATAGATAGGTCCGGTGTTCCCAATATATCCATATAAAATTGACGTTAGGCGGTTTTTCTCATCAAGTCAATACATTTGTTATGCTTCAATAGCAATATCTATTAGACCATTGTATTGTCATACAGATTTCACTTCATGATAGGAGCGACAATGTACCGAGCTTCCGACTATATGTACAATAACGAATATGAAAATATGTTGATTTTACTTTGTTCGTCTGATGTTTATTCAGTTTCTGAGTGATTTGTTACCTGCTAACGAAAATTTCCGTCGTTGTCACATTGCTAGTTTTATCTATTACTTTAAGTTAGAGCACACAATGTGTGTTATGCTGTGTGTGTGTGTGTTGTGTCTTGTGCCTGTGTGCTTAATGTAATTGTTTACGTCGTACCATAGAACAAATATTGACCGTTTTTCTTTTTCTGGATTTGGGGGGCCTATTCCAATTTATTTGCTGTTGTAGATAAATATCAAAAATACTTAAATGATTTGACATGACATTACACAAAACACTGTAAACAACCACATAAAATACTATCGAAAATAATTTTTTCAATCAAATTGATGTATCGATGAAACAATTATCGAAATATAAACACCCTATGTTCATTGGTTTTTATTCAGCTGAATTTTACCATATGTTTGCATTAGTAAAACATGAGACAAGTGTTATAACAAGCATACTCAAAGTGATGTCAGTTGTAAAAATTGACCGGTGGCGCCACGAACTTTGCCTTTGAATTCTATAGTAGTTCAACAGTTCGTCGTTTTTCACAACAACAATTTGTACAGGAACGACATCACCTTCAGCATACTCAATGCATCGCCTTGTTTTTTTTCCCCAATTTCTTCGCCTGAACGCGATTTAAGGGCATTCAATTGTGCATTTTTATAGAGCCTTTGAAGCATTTTGTTCACTATTAAATTATACATTGTAATATTCTCAATTGAAAATAAAAAATTCATGGAATTGTACGGAATTGTACTTAACATTCCATACTCATGCTACGTTTTAGTGTCACCACCATAACAAAAGGTATCCAACTATTCAAATCCATTTAATTAGGAGTGAAACAGAGTGTAAAATCGTACATTTTCAACTATTTGAAATTTCAATGAAGGAACATTTGAGCGGAAAAGGTTGAGATTCAATAAATCGATATGTAATACAAAAGTCTTTCATTATGAGAATTTTCAAGTGACTTGATTCCGTTGATATGAAGCAGACACCATTATATTTACGTAACTAATCCATTCCGCATTTGATTTATGTCTTTGATTCACCCCTCCCATTTTCCTTTACTCGCATTCCCTTGTGCACGGTTTCTTTGTCACTCGTCTACGTTGATTATTTTATCGATTTTATACTATAGGTTAATATCGAAGCGTAACATTTAATGTGCTCTTTTATGCAAATTGCTGGCGGAGAAAAAAAAATGTTTTATTGAAAAGTCAGCGTGCTCGATGTTTATCCATTATGCGAATCATTTGAGTCAGCGGGCAAACAAAAGAGAAAGCGGCGGCTCTAATTTCCCGTTTTCCTCATTACATTTCTGCTCTCATTAATCAAACGAACATGCTTGTTAGCTGGTTCAATAGCCGTAACCATCAATTACTGAATTTCTTTGGTCGCACCTTCCAACGAAATGCTAAGAACTCTGTGCGTGGTCATACCCTAAAATTGCGACCGCACTGCATGCCATTGTCAACATAATTTCAGTTGTTCAAGTAATTCAACATTTTTATGCATCGCAGTATTTTATGCGTCAACAATTTAACGATGTCCACGTGTGGTTGCACAAATTGGTTGTTGTCATTATACGCCGCACCGATCCGCTGGGTTATAGCCGTTATCATAAATACCCGCCCGTTAATCGGGCATAACGCCCGTATATTCCCATTCAGCAAAACGAAAAATTCCATCTTGACCGAATTTCCTGTCATTTTCTTCATTCGTCATAATTAATTTTTATGTTCGACATATTTGACAATATTTTTGACCATCCATTAGGTGGTAATTCATGACTTGGTTTTATGCGAATATGAGGTTGTATCCAACAACAACAACAAAATGTCCACATTAAACGTTATGTTTGCTATGGCAGCGGCCAAAAATGTCTTCGTTCGAAGTACAACGCCAAAACCAAACTATGTAAATGCAAGCTTTCATAATAATTTTTTATGATTATGATTATGACCGAAAAATACATACAACGAAAACGAAGTAAAAAAGAAAAAAAAAGAAAACTCACTCATTCCGTTGGCTAACATTCCATTCGATAAGAATGGGACTGTGGCAGTGACATTTCCAAAGCGCTTAAAACGAATGTGATTAAATTTATATACGTTTCTCTTTGAACTGGATAAACAAAAATTCGCACCATTATGAAACTTTACTTGGAAGTCATTTTACTGAAGTTGAGAAATATAAAACAAGCGTACAACAGAAAATTCCCTGCCAAATGGTTGGTATCGCCTTTTACTTTGCCACGCATTCACGAACTCGCTCCTTCGTTCAATTTTCTTCCGTTAATTTTGCCAGCCATAAACAAATGACCAATATGAATTCTCATTTATTTCATAAATGTACCGACCTAATGACAGCCGCACAACTAGGCCAGCACACTAACATATAAGTTTGTTCTGATACATTTTAATTCGAGAAAATAAATAATTGTGTTAGTTTGAAGCGACACCATGTATTCATGTTTGTTTAATCAGTCGATTGGACCAGCTCTGCATGACTCGGTCGACAAATCAACCAGTAAACAAATAAACAAACAAACGGTTTGACGCATTTTCTCAAGATTATTCGGCCGAATTTCACCTTGATAAAACTCAATTGTGTGTGTATCGTTTGTATTAATCATTCAAAGGCAAACGATATTAATTATTTGGCCTGAATTCATATCCATCATATACATTAAAGAGCTATCAAACCCATACAACAATTCAAACAAAGATCGTGGCATTTCTTTTGAAAATTTGTAAACAAAAGTACATCGGACGAGTTTTGCTTTGAATTGTTGGAATAATTTGTATCACGTTGTGTTTGTGTGATGGCTAAAATTGTCGTCTCCTGGAACAGCTCATAATAATGGTGAGACGGTTGAGAGCCTCAATACAGCTCAATCGAGGTATGAATGGTATTCGCGCTTCATTAATTCCCAACATTTTGAATGCGCACGTATCAAGCATTTTGAGTGAATTAATTTTTCATATTTGGTGGGATTTTTGACGGAAAAATCCTTGGGTTTTGTTTTTTACACCGTGTTGATTATGATTTGAAACCATTAAAATAAGCGCCCAAAATGAAAAAAAAAGAAAAATCCGTTAGCAGGCGCTGATGTATATATACATTTGGTAGCATTTATAGCAAACACAATAAATGCGAACCGATTGAAATGTGTAAGCACATTTATGAAGACGATTTTCCATTATATTCAATCGTCACATTTGCCTGGCACACGATTATAAATTTTATGTTTATAGTTTTATAGCACGCAATATTCTGACTTTGCGCCATTTTTTTGGGGGGGCTGTGCCGATTTGCTAAATCAAGTATGAAGCCATTAAAGTAACGGTGGACGGTAGTCAATGCGAGTGACGCAAGGACGGTTTGTTATGAAATAGTAAATTATTTAAGCTAAGCCTTAGCTGTACAATTTGATGAAATTTGAACTAATGCCATCACACCGCGGTGTCCAAATCCATAGATTTGGAAACTAAAGATGGATTTTGGCAACGATATGGATAGAACATACTCATTCAATAGAAAGTTGAAATTTAAATTCCTTTCAATTTGGCTTGCGGCACAAGAAATTACCGCTTTGAGGTTTTTTTTTCCCCCATTTGATTGTCTAACACCACAAGGGCAAAATGGAAACAAAAAATAACTAACTGTAGTTGGCATGGTTTTTATGTGGGCTACAATGTGGTGAAAACAAGCAACGTTACAAATTGGACGAATGGAAAAGAGTTCGGTGTGGAATCTAGTTAACAGTAACTGCGAATGGCACACATATTGTTAAACTACTATCATCAACATGAAATCAAAAACATTCGATAATTTCAGTTTTTAGTTTGAATTGTTATACATCCGCCACAAAATTGATATACGCTTCAAGCACACTCCTCCAATTTATTCTTAGCTGCTGTTTGAAATTTGAATTAGAAATTGATTTATATTTTCTATTGTTCTACAATGTATATTGGCAACTGTGTTGTTGTGTTTGTTTGTGTGTGTGTATGTTGTTTCAATTAAACGGGATACTGTATTTGACATCCAACGCGCTCGATAGCAAACGCATTGTGAAGCAAAATTCTGAAAATACTGAATATGATTGATAGTTTAAATAGATTTCACTTCATGCGTTCAATGTGAAACCAGAAAAAAGTCAAAATATTTCGTGTTGGTTTGCATGCTACGCGCGACTGGTTGGCATTTAATCGACTTGCATTTTTCAATTCTGCTACTTTTTATGACCGGATTGAAGTTCCCTTCACATGCATCAACACAAAATCATTCTCTTTTTCTCATTTTTCGTTCTCTTTCATTTGATGTAAATGTTGATATGCATGAAGCCAGTTAGTTTAAACTGACCTATTGGCTCAAGTATTCGTTCATTTTTGCTCGAGCATAGTTTGTTGTGTGAGTGTGTGTGTATGTGAATGGATCAAATTAGGTTTGTGTCACGCAAAAAGAACATTTTGAAAATTTAATTTAATCCTTGGGTTTGCTCCGAGATTCATGTTTCGAAAATGAAATTCAACTAAAATGTGTAGCTGTAAGCAGAGAGCCAGAGGGAGAGAGCGAGCGAGAGAAAGAGAGAGTATTAATATTGGTCGTAGTTCGGGGTAGATTAGAAGCAATAAATTACAGAGCAACAAACATAATAATACATGTGAACGGCGCCAACGCAAACGTATTTTCGGTGGCCAATGTTATGCCAACACCAAAAACCCACAGATTTTCCATCCACACAATGTGTGTGTTAGAGTGAACGAACGTACACATTGTGCACAAAAATAACCCGGGCAGAAAAATATGAAACATACATCAATTTAAATGGTAAACAAATTACAAATTTATCTATGAGATAGAAGCATTTTTTTTTGTCTCCTCTATGCACACCAAACCGACTCAACGGCATCCGGGCAACGAGCATGTGCAGAAATATGCGTAAAATTCAAAGGCACCAAAAACATTTTGGAGCATTCACAAAAAGCCGATTTGTTATTTTGGTTTTTGATATTCATCAAAAGCGCTTTTACAAATTTATTGTATAGTTAATTTAATGGCTGTTTCTCGCATTCTCTCAATTCATATCAAAGAGTATCATTAATTTTGTGAAATTTATCCGATTTGGGTGTTACTTTTCTAATTTGCTACTGTCAAATCGATATTCATAATATGGAAGCACTTATGCCACACATTATGGTATAAATTTTACCAACCCGACATACAAACACATATATACACATTTTATGAGTTTGCTATTAAATGCTCATTTTCGTTAGGCTTATATATACATTGAATGAATCATGCAATAATTTTTTCCAATGAACATTAAATAATGCTTACATTTGGCGACGAGATATATGTGCACGTAGCACACACACACACACACACACACACACACGCTTTTTGCATTTGTCTATAGGCAAAATCCATAAACAGAAGTACACGTCGAAAATCCATGTGAAAACGATTAAATAATTTAAAATATTATCAAATATATATGATTATCATGGAAGTGGTCGTTATTCACGTGTTTCACGTGCCTTTGCACAATGAGACAAATTAATGGAATGTAAAAGCATAACACCAGCGCAAGATGAATGCTTAATAAATGATATTCAATGTGACAGGCAGCGACAAGCTAAATTAGTTTGAATGTAGTTAAAAACAAGTTCAAAGCCATACAAAACTTCTAAAGGTTTTAAATTTCCGTCTGATAAATGTTCAATGAAAAAATTTCAAAGATATTCCTCCTTTTTTTTCATCAAATCTAATTCCTCTCCCTCTTCACGTTTTCCTCCATCTTTTCTATTTTCATCTTGAAATTTGTGAATGTGACACGAACGCAATGCAAACCAATTTGATACCGTACTTGTGGAAAAGCATTCGATAACTCTGGTTTCATTCCGTCAATCAAATGGTAACGGATGTGCTTGGTTGCAGGTGTTCAATGGCTCAATTTTCCTCTTGGCATAAATACATATACCTTTTATCTGGTTGTCAATTGTTTGTTGTCGGAAATGTTTGTCAAAATTCCAACTGTTGAAGAAAACTTTTCATTGACAAAGGAAAAAAAGGATATGCCAAGCGGCGCTTAGCAATTTTCTATTAACTTAGCTTCTGTAAACGATGCGTAAACAAAATATTGTTTCATTTTTTTTTCATTTTTTTTTTTCAAAACAATCGGTTCATGATTTATTCGTTTCCAAAAAGATGAAAGAGACATGCCAAACGAAAAAAAAAATTGACCCAAAAATCAGAATTTCATAAAACAACATGCGAATCCACTTTGAACTGTCCACAGGTGTCATTCTCATACATCAATTCGATTTCGTTTCATTTTTAAGATCGATTTTTTTGTATAGTCACTTTTGATGTAAAACACAATCAAATCAATATGATTCCAAATGTTTTTTCAACTTAGCCGCTCCATTTCATCGTATAGCTTTCAATATCAAGGTAGAAAAGTAAAAGTGGGACGAAAAGACGAAATACCAATGTTACCGTATTGCTTTTTCATCGTTCATTAATCTAATAAAATAAAAAATGTCCAAAGTAAAGGTCGATCAAAATTGTTGGGTGTGATGAAAGAACAGAGAAAGGTACAACCGATCAAAACAGTTGAACATAAAGGAAATGGTGTGAGAAAATTAAAATTAATCGCAAATGTTCGTCGTCTACTACGACAAGAGGTTTCCATAGCAATGAAAATAACTGAAAATCGAATTTGAAGTTTTGCGCGGTCATGAGACGAAGAAAAAAACAGCGAGGCAAAGAAAGAAAAAAAAAAGCCAAAAATATTTCGTTAAGTTCGTGCTGTTGATGTGACATTTAAACATGGCCTGAAAGTGGAACGTGTCAAAAAGTTGGCAACGTTGAACAACGACATGAAATCAATGAAATAATAAAACAAATGCTATGCCGTTATATCCACGGGTAAAATAAATTTAGCCTCCGAGTATTTGCGTTGCTGGCGATTGGTACGTGCCCACATTCTGAGCTCGACAACTCGATTTTACGTCGCATTACATTGGATATCTTTACGAAAATGTCTGTACGAAAATGTGCACTGATACACGTTCCCATTTACCCGTATATTCACATTAGTGAAGTATGCATGAACATTTGTAAGAGCCATGGTTATGCCAAAATTGTGTGTCTGACCTCTTGAAAATGGCAAAATGCAATTGCAAAATACGGTAATAAATTGAAAATTTTCCGCATCGTTACGGCGGACAGGGGAATCGCGCCGACAAGTAGTTACACGAACAAGTAAATGCAAATATACCTTTTAGCTATCGTCGAAGTGCTGTAGTCACATAAACGAGACGCATGTAATTAAATTATATGAAATGCAACGATATCTACGGCCCAAGTAAATGATTCCATGGTGGTTTTTATTTCGTTGTGATGCCATCGTTGCCATCATCATCGCCTCTTGATTACAGCAGCATTTTGAATGCATACAACTAGTTCAACATCAATGCCCTCAGACTGGGATGCTAAGGCGACCATTCGAAGCCACCATTCTTACCAGTCGGCCTCAATCGCATTTTTCGACGTGCAAAAGTTATGGCATGAATAATTGAAAATCTAGCTAAAGTCGAATTTTATTATGCCAGATATCGCTCTCCTCCGGATTATTTATAATTCAAATTAAATATGAAAATGTTAGATTTTCATCCGCGTATTTTCACATACTTGTTTTTTTTTCTTGTTGACTACAAAATTTCAAAGAGTATACCTACTTATTCCGTTTGGTGGGTTTTTTTCCGTTTTGCGTCGGGGTATATTTTTTTTCCATTTGAACCCATAAAACGAACTTCGTGAAATTATTCTCACATGTACATCCAGAGAGAGATAGAGAGAGAGAAACATCATCAAATGAATGTGTATAAATGTGAAAAGTATACCGTTTTCATCTTCAATTCCACTTTATTATTCAGCCAACGTTTCTCGATGGTGTAAAACCAAAGGCGAAAAAAAAACCACATTTGCATCGTAGTTCGTATGTTGTGTTACATTTGGTTGGATATGCTTTATTCAATGCTCCTCTTCACTACTATACGTACTCTCTAACTACCATTCGTTTGAAAAGAGAATTTTGAAAGAGAGAAAAAAAATGAAAAGCGGACAAAACCACTGCATGTTACTTGCCGAAAAAAAATCAATTCCCGCAGCGTAAAAATATTAAAATAATGTATTCGGTTACAAAAATTTATCTTGCGTTATACGAAAATTTATTTCTTGCATCACCAAAAACTCCACCATTCTATGTGCACAATCGTGATGAAACAGTTGCCAATGCCACCAAACCACCCCACACACACACACACTCAGTCAACGAATCATAAAAACCTTTCAAAGTATTACATTTTTTTTTTCTCTTCTTTCGTCGGCAAATGCGAACAACTTTTCTTGTTCGCTTTTGGCACAAGCCAAAAATAATTTTCCATGTGCTCAGTGCAAATGGTATAGAAAGGTAAAACAAATCAGAACAAAAACAACCAAAATATAGAAAAAAATCCTCTCGCTCATTCGCATATGCTGAGGAATAAAACCGCACAAATCTATGCACGTGTGTGTGTGTGTGTGTGTGTGTGTGTAGTGTGTATGAAAGATTTTTCGTTTTGACATTTTATTTCAATTGAATAGGGACTGTGATCTGGGCTTGCAGTTTTTTCCCATCATGCCCCCCATGCTAGTGACCCGCTTGAAGCGAGTAATTCGTTTTTAACCATTTCATTGATTTTTTTGTTTTGGTTTGTCATACACCGAATCCAGGCGATCTTTGTCATGTGTTTTCGTGTGTCATTTCCCATTTGGGGTTTATTCACGTTTCTGTCACATGTTTGCTTTCGTTCACAACTAAAAACACCCGCTTCTCAATATTTACGCCATGAATCAGCCCACCGAACCAAATGTAGAATTTACATTGCAGTTTTGCGTACTATTTACTTCAAATGACTGATTTTATCATGGCATTTTTTGGATAATTTGGTTTTATATTGCAGCCAACAAGAAAACCAAATACATTTGAATTGTGCAAAACAAATGCTGCATCGACAATTTCAAAAGGTTTTTTTTTGTTGTTGTTGTTCTTTATGTATCGAACGTAATATGCAGGTTGCCGAGCCATTTTAGACGACAGAAAAACTATACCAACTTGTTGTAACCTCAAACCTCAATCAAAAGACATCCCCAATTCAACCAATACAAAGTACCAACGAATAAATGCAAGAATGAACGGTTAGCAAGCAAATTAACAAAATCATCGATAGTCAAAATGGAGAAACAAGTGAACATTGAACAGTTATCGAAAATTGGATTTCGGTCAGAATGCCCCCGTTGAAATATTGGGAAAATGTTTTGTTTTGCACAAAATGCGACGATATTGCGTTGATTTAGCATATTTATTGGTTCATTTATTGCATTCGATTTCAAACGCTACACACAAACACACACACACACACACACACACTATCTCACATTGGAATGAACCTGATACAATAGTTTTGGCTTGCAAAACATCAACAAGGCTTTATTTCCATACCATTTCAACTGAACTAAATATGCGGGTAATTCTCATGTTCAATCGATCGAGTATCGAATTTGTTTTTGCATTTTAAGCGTCCGTTCATGCCAATTATAGCGATAAATTTGTGTTGTGTCTGTCGATTGTGGCAAACGAAAATCTGAAAAGGTACACGAGATATTCGGGCCGGAAAAATCAAATTAAAAGAGCTGATTGCTTTACTGTTCAGGTCAAAAACAAGCAAACCGTATCGAATGAATATGCTAAAATTCTAATTTAAATTTTAAATTTTAAAATCTATTAAATCAGTCCGGAAAACTGGTCTAATCTACTAAATGCTACACTGTTGCTGTTGTTGTTTGCTTCTGTTGATATTTGATGCTATTGTTGTGGATGCCAGACCAGGCTTTTGAAAAATGATTTTCATTCGATGTTGTCGCATTATGTTCGCTTCGTTGTGGTTCACTAGAGCATCCAATTCATTTATCACTGACTGGGCTGTGGTGATGTGCGCTCGCACATGCACACATTTTCATTGTGTGAACGATGTTTCCCCCGAAACAAAACAAAACAAAACAAAAATGACTTCGTACTCTTGTTGCTTGCGTGTACGGCACATGTTATATTATAACGACTAATAACTTTTATGTTCACTGTTCGGTTCGACACGGTTTGTTTGCTTTCGAATGATTTGGTCATTTTTAATAATCGGAGTTTTAAGCATGTATTGTTAAGCTCGGTGTATTGTGTGTGTGTGTGTGTGTGTGTGTGTGTGTGTTTGATTAGGTATAGAACCATGAGCTCTTGGTATAACAAAGCAAAAAGCTCTCTGTATTAATATATGAAGCTTTTTTTTTCTTCAAATAAAAGGCATTTTTTCGCTCTCTCTTCTAATGTGTCTGAAATGTCAGTGTGCGCTGGCTGGACAGCCAACATATAACAAGAACTGTATGATTTGTTTCGAAACTCAATTAACAGATCATTTTTAGCTTCATTAAAACATTGCTTGTACAGTACAAGTTGTACTGCCGCAGGTAAATATCCTACACATTTTGAACTGTACATGCATTGCGTGGTGTTGTAAAATCTCTTTGCTTTGTTCGCTGGTTTGGCTGAATCTTCTTTGTTCAACCAGGTGGCATTTTTAATCGTTTTATGCACAGATCTGATGTGGACATGTCAGTTTTTCTTTGGACAACTCTCAACATCTTTTATATCTAGCATAATGATTACATTATCCTTATGACATCTAAGGAAGTATCCGTACAAAAAAGAAAGTTTCAGTCAAAAAGACTTACCGCCAAAAGATGTACAAACAAACAAAAAAGAAGTACAATTCGAATAACGGAACATAACAAAATTTGTACCCGCATGTTCTTTCATCTCTTGCAAAAGTAAAGAAAAGCGCGGACAACAGCGTTACAATACCATAAGTTCTATCCTTGATGAAAAAAAAAATGGCAAGAAACGTTCATGGAATACCAGGCCACCTAAATAAGGTTTTGATCAGATTTTTACTTCGGAATTGTAATTTCAATGGCATTTTCCGTTGGAAGCAAACACATTTATACTCTTTTTAGCTGTACTTATTTTACTTTTCCGATCGTGTTACCTGCCCATCGAGTTGTTTCTTTTGTCTTAACGAACATGCAACTAGCGGCTAGTAATTATACAAATTGTCGTGCAAACCGCACACAAATGCCGACTCAAAACAACATAAAAAAAACCGTTCAACGTGCAATTCAGCGGCGACGCACGATTTTTTGTTGTTGTTGTATGTTTATTCATGTACTAACTTATTTATTTTGTAGATTCGTCGGGAGCCAGAGATTCCATTGGAATCATTTACAAAATGCTACCATCCACTCAATTGTGCTTGCTCATTTTTCCATCTGCAAAAAAAAAAAAATGGAAATTTGCTTGAATAACTTCAGCCTCTTGTAATTCTTTTTTTTATGTCTGTTGAAAGAAACAAAAATGAAAATTCGTTTTGCGTTTTGTGAATTTGCACGTTGAATTCTATCTGTGAGTGAGCGAGAGAGGAAGAGAGACCATCGTCGCAAATTGTACCATTCGCCATCCGCTGAGCCAAATGATGTCGGTATTTGGCGTTCACATTTTCAAATTGCGACCATATTTTGTAATTATAATAAACGTTTGTGTATAGCGTATTAAGCTATGTGTTGTGTACCATTGCCACAGTGTGAATTGCGACGTCTAAATGTGCGCGTTGAAATTGTAACAAAAAAAAAAACAGTTTCGGTAGCGTTGTATAAATGAGCTCGAATGGCGCAAAATGGCTGGTGCTGTGCCAAGCTCATTATTTGGATAGGTGGATGCTCTTCTTGACATCGATTCTTCCCTTTCAACGGCACGATGTCAGTGTCAAATCGCTTGTGTTTTGCTACTTTTTTGGTATTTTGACGCGATACTTTCACATTTCAGTGTAAATTCGTTCATTTTGCAGCTTATTAGAACTAAATATGCTCTGTATTGCCATCTCTCGCTCTCTATCGTTCAACAAAAAAAAAAACACATCTTTCGTCCCAACCAAAGGTGACAATAATGACGATAAAGTACTTTCATTTGGGATTTTATTGTGTTGGTTTCATATAATGACAACGTGATACGCACAATTACCAGAGCTGAAATGAACAAACCGAGAGTGTGAGAACAGCGACGGTGCAAAAAAGACTGGTATTTTCACATCTAATGCGACCTTCATTTACACCGCTTTATATAAAAGTGAATGTGTGTAATAAGGCCATAATGTAATATTAAACGACAGTTATAAATGAGCTTTGTACATGACCACTTGTAAATACGCATGTTTCTATTGAATTCAATATGAAAAGAATGAGAGAGCACACACACTCACTCTGGATAGCTTCGGTGTTTTTTTTTTTACATCCTGCCACAAATTCGTTTTTATACTCACTCTCAATTTTGCTTTTATTTGCGTGCTCCCGTTCATGCACATTGTTATCGTCGCTCGCTCTCTCTCTCTCAATGGTGCATGGGCCGATTGTTTGAATTTTTATTGTGGTGAACGGTGGTGGCGACAACAGTTACAGCAATGGCTCTTATCATTTTATTTGTCATTCAGCTCGACACCGATAATGAAATAAGCAAAAAACCATTAAGAAAATAAACTGCATGTAATCCACAAACAGTTGTTTCTAATTAAATTTGATTTGATTGCTGTCTATTTGACTCTATTGTTGGGGCCCCACACGATGGTCACAACAGCCACTCTAATGAGACCATTCCAATCTGACAATAATATCTGGCTATCTATCTCTTTCAATCCGCTTTCTATATGTCGTTTTCTACTCATACTTTAGATTCATCTGGTTCAATTTAGATTATACAATATATACAAAAGTAAAATGAATGGCACCATTTTTCTCTCAATGACCGGAGGTGCTTTGAACATGGAATCAACGTACGTTTGGGTTTGACCATTTTCATACAACGTCCGCTCTGCTATTTTCAACCTGATATCAAATGCACACTCACACACACACACACACACACACACACACACACACACACACACACAAACATTGATTGGAAAACCGTATCGTGTATTGACCACATTCTTCTTCATTATTTTGAATGTTCTTGTTCTATTCGTACAGTTGGAATGCTACGTACCTGGATGATCACAACATGATTATTATTTTATATTGATTCCCTCTATTTATTTGTGCTACTCAACAATGGTTTCACATCGAATGGGTTTCACGATACATTTTGCAACATTGAAAATAACTCGATTTCCGAGAATAGCGAATATTCGATCGATAAATGGAATGGGTCTTCTTAATAAATAGCACGCATTATATAATCGATCATTTCAAGCTAATTCAATTCATTAACTTTGCCTGGACTAATCAATTATGTAACTACTAACCATTTAAATACGCTACAATTTCGAACAGTTTATTTGGTTTATTTTTCACACTTCACGAATGAAAGCTAATATTCGAGTAAAATACGAAATTGAATAATTGAACATTTTGAAATTGATATCGATACATTATTGACATGCGGGCATTCACTCTATTTCAATTTCCAATTTGGAATCTCCAACAGAGGTGGACGCGATTAGCTCTGACAGCATTTGAGATAGCTTAAATAGTTCGAAATCATTGGGATAGCAAACCATAGAGTCTATTGTTTTGGATTGTCATCTCAATGATTTCGAAGCATCCAATCTATACGAAATTCTGTCAGGATTATCCACATCCACCTCTGACCTACGTTCACTGTTTTCTGTACATTGACTGGATCCATGTTGATTTCAGTATAAACTTGACTCAAATCTGACAAATTTTCTTCAACATCATTGAAATCATCATTTTGCATTCATTCATTTTTTTTTTTTACTTTTGTGATGGTACAAAAAGGCAGCGCTATAAATGCAACATTGATAATTTGACTCTTGGCGATGATGAGAAAAACCAGAATGGTTATTTTTTCTGAATTTTCGTTATTCTTTATGAAAATAAACAAACAATTACGAAATGTTGGTGAAAGAATTTCTCTGCAAAGCAGCAATAAAACCTACAAATTACTTACATTCGATTAATTTTTCTTACAGGTCATTCTCCCTTGAGGGCTTGCTGTCTTCGTTCGTCCAACGTAAACGTGCAACATCTATGGTTGGGAGTTCAGCATAAAACATAACGTTATTTATATTAAACGCTACCGACGATTGGATGAAATAAAATTCAATTATAAATAAAAAGAAGCGCCAACAAGATTTATCTTAAATTTAAATCATACGCTTGAAAGAAGAGAAAAAAATATGCTTCATTTATCATGTATATGATTGCGAAACAAAAACTTCCACAAGCCAACCGATTCGAAATGAAATTAATGTTGCCCGCAATATTATCATCGCCATACAAACTAGCCAATTCAGCACAATTTATAAACGGAGCCAACATTTTTGGCATATTTAAAACTGCCAATCGAATTTATTCATCGAATCACAACACAGACATAACCGTATAAATTGCGATTTCATTTTTCTTGTCTTGGATTGGTGAAAGATAAATCAAATCAAATCGACAAGTTTTGCAGTGAAGCCGAGAAATAGAATATTCATACATGCACATTGAAAGACTGGCAACTGTTCTTATACGGCAGATATAAATTTATGCTCAGAATTTGTAATAAGAAAGCTGCAAACGAACTTAATAGAATCACAAGTTGAATATCTAATGAAATAACACCGTAAATATAGCCCAACAACAAATAAATCAAGAAAAATCAAGCTAAAATATTCGAATTAAATATATAAATAACAAAAATATAAATAAATACAACTGCCCCCTCCACCCCCCAATATATAATAACAATACAAATGAATTTGATGTAAACATTTTCTCGCTTTAATCAAATGTTCTTTTCATATGATTGTGTATGTGTATTCTGAGGCATCCAAATATTCAATGTGATAGAGATATTTAGCGATTTTAATAACCACAAATCCAAGACTACAGCCAATCATTTTAACTGCATAGATTTTTAATGTAAAATTCATCGAAGAAAAGATCCATAGCAAAAGCAAAATAACGCACGAAAAGAGAAATCCAGATTTGTTGTTTTCATCGAGAAAATACACCAAGCAGAGAAAAAGAGAATAACAGAGAACAATAAATCTTATTTACGGAACCACGAAATTAAATACGTTTTAGAATGGCGATTTCCATACAGACAAATGTCATATTTACATTATCGATTTTAATTCTATGCGGAACATGCAATTTTGGTAAGTGAAAATATTGATGTTTCCTTTCGTCTTATTTTATATAAATAAATGTCTTTCTTTCCTATAGATAGAATATTAAGAGAGAAAATTGTACTTTATACAGATATTCTCATTCACTGTTCGTATGGTGAAGGATATTGAAAACGGAAACCGGAAATAAAATGTTGAATATTCCCAGAGGAGTCATCGTCCATGACCTTATCTAACAATTTGGTAGATGGTCCCAGTTCAACCGTTGAATCGATTGTAAATAGATTACGTTTACGTTTACATTGTTTGACTTCCCAGTTGTAGGGTATCACAATGTTAGATGAAGAAAATCAGCAAAATTCCCAAATGAACAACAACAACAACAAAAAGAAGAAGCAACGACGACAAACGAATGCGAAATCCGCTTTTCCGTTCTATTTTCTGTACTTGACATTTGAATTGTTTGTACAAATCTTGTACTTGTTCTCAATTTGATACAATTATTTCGATATACACAAAACTGTCATAATACGTTGATTTGGATAAAAGTTGGTGTTTGAATGCATTTGACTTTGGTTTGGCTCAGTTTAGCTCGAGCATCACTTTGTAAAATGCTTAAGACTAGAGCTGGATATTATTATGAATGGATGAATGAACAACTTTTGAAATGCTTGAGAATAATTCTCTGGTTGCCACTTAGGAGAAGTCAAAAATCACACTCACTCTCTTGTCACACACACACACACACACATCTCTTTCGGTGTAATTCCCGTGCTCCACAATCATAAAGTATCTTCATTTCGTGCTTTTAATGAGTTTTTCGCAATTAAACTCATGCAATAGCATTAACAGAGAAGCGCTCGTGCGAAAAGCGCGAATTTCACTCACCGAAAACATAAAAACATGACAATGTGCCATACGAAACAGCTATAAGACTTTGATGCAAGTGAAAATGCCAAAAGCATACAGCCGCTCGAGAACATGTAAAATGAGGCGATGTACCGATCCAAAAGGTACATTCAACAGCGGTGTCAGAGTGAAAGAGATCCGTACGGACGGAACAAGCGGGGGTAAGAGGAATGAAATGAAAACTTGGCACATCTGCTCAAGAGATTCCAAATTGCGCATCTCCTTTACAATTTACAATATAACCAACCTCGAACAATCTCAACTCAACTATTTACTCTCACTTGTCGGCTTCGGCTCATGCTATTTACACCGCAAATTTAAATACGCGCCTTCCATTCGCTTCTCGATTTTCGCAATAACAATACGTGTTGCCTCCATCCATATTCCTATGGTTTTGTTTTCGCTTCCTTTGGCGACATAAAATATTTAAAATATAATTTTGTAGATGCACCCCAAAGATTTATATGGGACCGCCGACGCCGTTGTCACTGCTGCTGCTAGAAATGATGATGCTTTCATCTTATTATGAAATTTCTTTCATTTTTGCATACCAAAAGCAACCATAAGCACCATTTAGTTAATGCACATTATCAAGAGCGTCAACAACGTCAACCACATCACAGAAATCACTCAATTCAAATGAGACACTCTTTTTATTTCGACCACAATAAGCCGACGCAAGTATAGAGAAGCCAACGAGAAACAAACGCAAAAACACACAAGCAAGAAATTAAGACTTCAGTTCTTATTTGCGCTGTCAACGTGAGAAATGATTAAAAAGCCTTTTGAAGTGGCCAAATAAATCAACCAATGCAATGAGGAGCTGCGTGTGAAAAAAAGAACCTCGAGTAAGAGACAGAGATTCATATTTATTCACGATAAAAACGAATTTGCCATTCACATGGCAACAGATTGGATATGGAGAATGTTGTTTTTTTTGTGGTGTTTCTACGTTCTCATCACATCAGCGAAATAAAAAACCGTATGGTATTTGTAACTGCTGTTCAAGTCGTAATTTCAATGAATATATAAAAAAAAAAAACGTTACATCGCGTTTGCTGACGTAAAGAATCTTTCATAAAAGATTGTTTCTTCAATCCGCGGTGGGTAAATAGTTTGCAAAATATTTCTTCAAAACGATGCAAGAAATTGAAAATTTGCCAGCGTGTTGGAAATTATTTTCAAATATTTAATCATTTGGAAAATTTGGCTAACGCAATAGGGAGCCCAAGCACATAATAAGCAGTGAACATTCAAACAAACAAAAACAAAAAACTCCGATCCATGTGCAAAAAAAAAGGATCAAATTTTACATGATTTGTTGTTGCTTAGTGTTACGTACGCGTCTTTTGCAAGTACGCGCAGCATGGCATACTGAGCGTGCACACATCGACCGCTGGTTGTAGCCGTCACAATTGTGCTGACGCCGTTTCAAACCGGAATTTGTTGAATTGACTAGGACTTTTCCCACGATTTTCATACACAAGCGAGCAGTTGGGGTGTATTCAAGCATTATTACGATGCGGTGACAGGCTCACCATGCAATGATTGAATGCTTTTTGTCATGTGTTTGCGTTGACAAATGAGAGTGAGCTGGTTTGGGGGTGGAATGAGAGGCGAAAAAAAAAATAGAAACCCGAAACCAAAATTGACGTGCAACAAAAACCATTTTCCGCTGGATAATTAAAACTTTGTCGCATTGTTGGGGAAGTGGCGACCTAAAAACGGCGCTCACAAAATTCCCCGCACCGTCATTTTTTTTTTACATCGTTGTCTATTGTGTGTGTTTGTGTGTGTGTGCATTTCGAAGCCATGAAGCGACTGCCTCAAATTGAACACAATACAACGCACTCAAACAAATACCATTCAATGTTCCCATTTTTGTGTGTGTAATTTTTCATTCATATTTTGCGACCAGTTTTCGTGCAAATTCAGTGATTTGTTGGTGTAAAAAAGTCAAGTGAAGTTGAACCATTATCACACATTAAAAATTATAAAAAAAAAAAAATGAGAGATGATTTTTTGACATGAAGGCAAGTGAAAATGCAAAACGAGAGAACGCATGTCAACGGGTACACAATGGAAAGCATTTCAGCTTGGATCAAACACAGTGACTTCGTAATCAAACCAGGCATTTCAATGTGGGGCGAAGTGTTATGCAATCTCAAAATTGGAAAAACACACACACACAAACAATTGAAACACTTTTTCATTTTCGCATTCTTCCATTTCGCTGAGTTGTAGATTATGGTTGACGGTCATGTCGTTTGCTTTTGTCATTCTCTCTGTCTTTGCTCTTTGGCCGTCTTTGCCATTTTTGTTGTTGTTGTTGCAGTTGTTGCCTGAACGCCTCAACCTATTGCCAAAGCCATCCGACCCATAAGCATAAATGCGAAGCGGCAAAACGCGAAAATGTTGATATTTCACATTTTGACAGAAAAAGCGCCAACGCAATACATATAAAGGCTAAGGGCATTAAATATGCATGAAAGACAACAGAATGAGCCAACGGTTTGTTGTTTGCAGAGCCTTTTTGCCCATTAGTGGCACAAATGCAATGAGACTCGCTAAATATATAAACACACACTGACACACATACAAACGAACAATCGGTGAACAGAAACAATAGAGAGAGAGAGAGAAAGAGAAAAAGAGAGAGAAATGAGTATAAACATCACCAAACAATGACAAACAAAAGTCACACGACAAATAAAAACATGGATTCGCTCTTTTTCACTTGGCAGCTGCTATGCTTTGGAAAACACATGGAATGACGTGAACGCAGACCAGCAAAAATATTGTACAATAATAAACAAGCATCAAAAGGAACACATAAAGCACTGTTCCCCCATAAACAATACCGAACGACGAAAAATTGTTGCAAATTTATTCCGTACATTTTCAATCAGTTTTTTTTTTGGTTTCATTTCACCTCATTTTGCCTCCCCATTCGTCTACACCACATGAAGCCACCATACACAGCAACAGCAGAGAGCAGTAGCTCAAAGTGGTCTTATAGTCTTCATTCACATAGAAAGAATTAAATATGTTTCACCATTTCGTGATGTAACTCTGAGCTCGCTGAAAGTTTACATTGATGGAACGAGATTCTTACCGATGCATATTTTATGAGGCCCAACATTAAGCATGTCTGCTTCCGTGTGTTTGTTCGCATGACGTTGCCTAGGAAAAAAAAAATCAAATGACGATACCAAACGAACGAACATCATATGCAAACAACAACAACAACAA